>CAUYPK010038448.1:0-30000 GCA_963574355.1 Loris lydekkerianus
GGAAAGGGCCAAAGAATGGGAAGGGATGGGGAAGGTTAGGGTAGAGGAAGGGTAATGAGTGGGGCCACACCTACGGTGCATCTTAGAATGGGTACAGGCAAAACTCACTAAATGCAGAATACAAATGTCTACATACAATAACTAAGAAAATGCCGTGAAGGCTACGTTGAACAGTTGGATGAGAATATTTCAGATTGTATATGAAACCAGCACATTGTACCCCTTGATTGGACTAATGTAGACAGCTGTGATTTAACAATAAAAAAAAATCATAAAGACATGCAAAACTTCTTAAAAGAACACTTTGGAAAACTCAGCAGGTCAATGGTTTAAATGCATTAAGAAGAAGTGCCTTCAGAATTTCATCTCAAAACATCACCTCTTTTTAGTTTAGGCATTCAGAGAAGTTGCTGCATTTGAGGAGCCCTCAGTCTTTCCAGGTGACTCTCCATTCTGCATGGAGGGTGCAGGGAGCAGCAGGTCCTTAGTGACAGGCTTGCCCTATGACCACAGAGGCCTCAGTGTTCTCTAGTAGACAGAGGCGGTGACCCTCAGGGACACAGGGGCCTCCGACCCATTTCCAAAGATTTACAATTTGCAGTCCAGGGAGGCACCACCAATTTTTCTCATTTACCTACATGGGGTCTCCTCTTTGGGGGAACTTGGTTACATCCTGGGCTTTTACAATGTAGTCACTGTTAAGGGAGAGTTTTGACCGACCTCAAGCCTGTCCAGTCTGCAGCGTGCAATGAAAGTCTTCCACCTAATTAAATCAAGTGGGCCAATTTGGAATCTGAGTCCTGAGTATCAAACACCTTGGTAATCTAATCTAAAGCTAGAGTGAACAAATTTAGAGGGATTTAATTCTAAGCTCTTCCCCTCATATTCCCCCCCTGCCTCGATAGAGACCGTCTCACCAAGAGGCATTGCTTTCTCCCCTCTAGAAAGTGTGAGAATCAGGGTCCTGTCCCCTCCAAGTCAATAAAGAGTATTTTTGCTCAAAGCTTCAAGCAGTCAACAAAAGCTCTTAGAAGCCAAAGAGAACCCCCTTTCCAGAGCCCTTCTTGTGACATAATTTGATGAGGTCTTCCACACTGCACCAGAGATGACTGTAATGGTTTGGAGAATAAAGATCATAGTTGAACAAAGTGTGTCCCAGAAAGGTCAGTTTCAACTGAGAACACACAGAACGGTCAGGTTCAACTGAGAACACACAGAAAGGTCAGTTTCAACTGAGAACACACAGAAAGGTCAGTTTCAACTGAGAACACACAGAACGGTCAGGTTCAACTGAGAACACACAGAACGGTCAGGTTCAACTGAGAACACACAGAAAGGTCAGGTTCAACTGAGAACACACAGAACGGTCAGGTTCAACTGAGAACACACAGAAAGGTCAGTTTCAACTGAGAACACACAGAAAGGTCAGGTTCAACTGAGAACACACAGAAAGGTCAGGTTCAACTGAGAACACACAGAAAGGTCAGGTTCAACTGTGAACACCCAGCTTGTCCCACTTATTTTGAGCAAATTAATTGCAACCGGAACTGTCTACCAAACAATGTAAAAACAACCAATTGTGTCCAGAGGGATGGAGCAGTGGTTCTCAGCCCTCTGCACATCACACTGAGGGTGCTGGTCCCCATGACCACTGCATGCGCTGTGGGGCACCGGGCAAAGGGCACCATCTCCTGCAGGCACCAGGTGTGGAGAGGAGGACTCAGCATGAAGCCTTCTCTGCATACGACCTGGCTGCTTTCTGCCTGCCCTGTACCGAGGGCAGCACTGTTTAAACTCCATTTGTGCAAATTTCAACATACTTTTGCCAATAAAACCAATTTGATGATTGATGATAAAGTGTATAGTTTTCACATACTTAAGCCCCATTGAGTACACAAACTTTCAATGTATTCACATACCTCTAGAATTTTGTGTATACACGTTTACAACACAAACCATGGTTTAATAAAATCTTTTGGTAATAAAAAGTTTATGAGTCATTTTTGTAAAGCAAACGATTACTCCCAGTTCTAACTTTTTAAATGTAGACTGACAGGTTTAGATTTCTTTAAGTCAGGTTCATCTATATGACATGGCCAAGTGTACAGTGAACTAGGTAATGTTTACCAGCAATTTCGAGAACATCTAAATTAAGTTTTTGAATGTGTGTGTCACTGCACACCTATGTTGGTGGCACTGTACAAACACCTCAGTAAGGACTCATAACCCCAGTGCATCTGTGTCTCCGAGATGTGTTCCTATTGACGTGTGGCCATGTCTTGCTGAGTGGTGACATTATTGTTACTGAGTGTTTTTGTGTGCCGTCATGGGAATGTCTGAGCTTGAATTAGAGCAATGAACAAACATTAAATTTCTTGTTAAACTTGGCAAGAGTGGAAGTGAAGCCAGTGACAGGTTAGTCCAAGTTTATGGGGATAATGCCATGAAGAAAATGGCAGTGTACAAATGTATTAAACATTTTTCTCAGGGGAGAGAAAGGGTCACTGATGAAGAGAGGTCAGAATGGCCAAGAACAAGCAGAACTGAGGAAAACACTGCAAAAAATTCTTTGAATTGTGCATTAAAATCATTGTCTGAGTGTGAAAAATGTAGCAGACCAAGTTTCTTTATCTTCCTGATAAAGAAACAGGAAAATATATATATATATTTTTTGAGACACAGTCTCACTATGTCACCCTCGGTGGAGTGCTGTAGATCACAGCTCACAGCAACCTCTAACTCTTAGGCTTAAGTGATTCTCTTGCTTCAGCCTCCCAAGTAGCTGGGATTACCACAAAGCCTTCTTGTTTTTGTTTTGTTTTGTTTTGTTATTGTTGTCACTGTTTTTTACCAGCCCTGGTGTATGTGGCTGGCGCCCTAACCACTGAGCTGTAGGCACCAAGCCAAACAGGAAAATCTTAACTGAAAATCTTGGCATGAGAAAGGTGTGTGCAAAAATGGTCCCAAAAGAGCTTACTGATGAACAAAAACAAAAGAGATAAAATTGGTCAAGTCCTTTTAGAAAGGCAAGACAATGTTTTGGGCTGTGTTGTCACTGTTGATGAAACCTGGGTGTACCCAGATGATGCTGAAACAAAGGATCAAAGTGCACAGTGGTAGGGAGCCCATTCTCCACAACCAAAAAACTTCCTCAGTCCAAATCAAGACTTAAAACAATGTTGCTAATCATTTTTGATATCAGAAGGATTGTTCATTATGAATTTGTATCAACTGGACAAACAGTTAACCAAGTTTACTATTTGCAAGTTCTCTAAGGCCATGTGAAAAAGTTAGACAAAAACGACATGAACGTTCACCACCAACTAACTCACGGCTCTTG
The DNA here is from genome assembly GCA_963574355.1 of Loris lydekkerianus. Classification (NCBI taxonomy): domain Eukaryota; kingdom Metazoa; phylum Chordata; class Mammalia; order Primates; family Lorisidae; genus Loris; species Loris lydekkerianus. The sequence goes on from CAUYPK010038448.1 coordinate 3,341, forward strand.
CATCACAACAATGCACCAACTTACATAGGACTGTCTATGAGGGAGTTTTTAGCCAGTAAACACATAATTGTTGGAATATCCCCAACTAACCTGATCTGGCCCCCAGTGACTTTTTTCTGTACCCAAAGATGAAGGAAATATTGAAGGGAAGACAATTTGATGACATTCAGGACACCAAGGCTAACATGAGGACAGCTCTGATGGCTGTTCCAGAAAAAGCATTACAAAAGCACTTTGAAGGGTGGACTAGGTTCTGGCATGGGTGCACAGCTTCCCAAGGGGAGCACCTCAAAGGTGACCCTAGTGATATCCAGCAATGAGGCACATAGGGCTTTTTCTAAGATGAATTCACAAATTTGATTGTCAGACCTTGCATTTGCTGAGAATTCTACATACATCCCTAAGAACACCATGGAGTTTATTTTTACCTTGCTTTAAGATTGAGAAAGATGAAACTGGAAGAGAGTACAATTGTCTGTCCCACGCAAAAGCCCACACTCTAAAGTTGTTGATTTAGCCAATGGCCTCTCCACTCATTAGGCGCTCACAGCGTATCAGATGGTTCCTATTCCACTTGGCAGTGACACATAATGCTTATGTTTACTCTGCTACTCTGAAGGCAAATTACTTTTTCTTTAAACATAGTTTTGATGTACAAATGGTCCTGAAGGATTCAGTTTAAAAAAATAAACCAATAAGACCTGGTATCCTTTGCCTAGCAAAATAATGTGCTGATAATTTATCAGCAAGCACTGGCTGGTTGACATGCCTCAGCTACATAAATGCAGATGCAGAATGGAATGGCCACGGATTCAGCCAATGTGGGTCTAGCTGATGTCGGAGTCTTCTGTGAATCTTCCCTCGCCAGGACGTGCCACAGACAGTCTCTGGCCATCCAGTGCGAGGTCCATGTGGGGTGCTCTATCAGACGAGGATGGCCTCTTCTACGTCTATTTAGCTGAAGGTTTTTGATCATGAATTGGTGTTGAATTCTGTCAAATAACATTTCTGCTTCTGTAGACATGACCATATCCTTTTTCTTCTGCATTTATTAATATGGCAAATTGCATTGATTCCTTTTGAGAAGAACTCCAATTGGCTACCTTGTATTATGCACTTTTTAATTTTTTCAGATTCTATTTGCTAAGATCTTATTTAGAATTTTTACATCTGTATTAGGAGGGATATAGTGCACAGTTTTCTTATGAGGTCTTTGGTTTTGATATCAGGGAAGTGCAGGCTCCATAGAATGAGTATGAAAATGTTCTGTCCTCTTCTGTTTTCTCAAGGGTTTATCTATGACTCACGCCGTTTATTCCTCATGTGTTTGACAGAAGTCATCACGGAAGCCGTCTGGATCTGAGACATTCTTCACGGGAAGGCTATAAATGAAATTTGATGTGTTGCATTTTATTTTAATTTAGATCAAAATCATTTATAGTGGTTTTTATTTCTTCTTTGACCTGTGGATTATTCATCAGTGTCTCCTTTAATTTTCAAACATTTCAGCATTTTTCAGAGATTATTAGATTCTTGATTTATAATTGAATTATGCATTCATTAAATTGTGTGTGGTCAAAGGTCATACTTCATGTGATTTAAATCCTTTTAAATTTGTTAAGATTTGTTTAATGGATCTTAATATAGTCTACCTTGGTAAATGTCTGTGTGAACATGAAAAAAAAACCACTCCTTCTGTCGTGTGTTTGTGGGACTTCTTGTAAACATTCACCACGCCCTGCTGGGGAGATCGGCTTTCTGTGGCCTGGTTGATTTTCTGTCTCGTTGGTCAGCCAGTTGCTGAGAGAGTTATTAAAATCTCCAACTATACCTGGGAATTTGTCTGTTCCCTTTTGCAGTTCTCAGCCTCCCGGACTTCCGTGCATCTTCGTGGAGAGCTGACGCTTTGTCACTGTACCACGTCTCTCTTCAGACTCAGGTCTGAAATCCACTGAGTCTCACATTAATGCAGCTGTTCCCCACTGTCTCTGGCCAGTGTTCACATGGTATGCGACTTTATGTCCTTTCAGTTTTAACCTGTCTCTGTCATTATATTTAATGCAGTCAGGGCTTGTGTTTTATCCAATATGATAAACTTGGTCTGTTAGTCAATGTATCTAGATTGCTTTAATTTAACGTATCATATGGTTGGATAAAATCTGCCATCCTGTTTACCTATTACTCATACCTCACTTGACAATATTTTTATTATTTGTTCTAGGGTTTGCAACAGACACCTTTAATTAGTGAGCTACATTCAGACTCCAAGCTCATGTACTGTACAGACTCCACCTTCCGGGGGACTGATTCCTCCTGTCAATTCTGTTTCACCGATTTTGCTTAGATTTTACTTTCACATATGCTGAAAATACACATTTCTGCTGCTCCTTTGCCTTGGACAGGGTAGACCTTTTCTAGTTTTCCTTTGACCCACCTGCAAGCAGTTTTCACTGGTTCCTGAAAGGTGACAGTGTCGGCTGCCCCCTGAGGCTGGAGGGCCTGTTCCCAGGAGGGAGGCTTTTCCACCTGGACGCTGGTCCCTACCTGACTCCCAGCTCCCAGGAAGCTGTGTCGGGACTGTACCATCTCAGTCATCTAGCTATGCCTGCCCTGTGCCGGAGCCCGAGCCACTGGGCACCCTGAGCAGCAACACTTGCTCTTTTGGTTACACACAAGGAACAGGAGGCAGTCTGAAGCACCAGCTTGCCCACGTGGGGCAGGGGCGACCCCAGGAGACGAGACTCAGGCCAAAGATGCCTGGGGGAGGGGTTGGGGGAGGTGTGAGCAGGAGCTGTTGGTATCAGGCTGACTCCCTCTACGCATATTTGAAAGGTCACAGTCACGAAATTCACTGCTAAATGCCCTTTCAGAGGCGTTGGCTATTCTCCCCAATGCCAAAAGTTCTCTAACCCAATTGTCAAGCAGTGGACATTTTCTAGAATGTCTCTCCTCTCTGTTGGTATTTCCTGGGTGTTCTTATTTCCTGGGGAATTCTTGATATAATATTCAAAGAAAGGCACCAAATATAATATTCCAAGACAGAGGTGGTGTCTCGGCCCCCTAACGGGCATCTCCCATTTCAATTAGATACTTTCTCTTACGGGAGAAGGTGGTTAGAGGGGCCAAGATGACAGGGAGGTGCCATCAAATCCTGGGGCACCTTGTGGGCTGGGGTGTTCCCAGGACTCTGTGAAGGTCTCTTGTGACTGGAGGTCAAAGGTGTGCTTCAGAGTAAACTGAGGCAGAAGGTCGGAGCAGCCACTGGACAGTGAAGGGAGAGACACCAATGGGGTGACGGATTCCATGTGCTGGGTTGAGCCGACAAGGAAAAAACGCAGCATCGTCACTTTGTTCTTCCTTCCTTGCTGGAGGGTTTTCCCCACACACTTGTGTTTTATTGGCAATTTATTATACCCAACAGAAGACACTGAACCCTGCAACAGGATCCTCTGATGTGCAAACATGCCGCATTTAATTTGACTCCGTGTATTACAAGCATTATAATCCCCCTTTGACTTCACATGATCGACTAATCTCATCATCAGAGGGATAAGCCTGTCTCAGCCCTGACGGCAGGCTTAGCAGACAGGAGAAATTAGGGCATTCCCTGAGATTATGCACTGCAGCGCAGTCACGGCTCTGAGCAGGGCTCCCCCACAGGTGGTTACTCATGGTCATGTGGCCACCTTTCATAGGGGGGGCTCCCCTGGAGCTCTGCGACTGTGACTCGCAGGACGTGTCCAGGTAAATTGCAGCCTGGCACAAGCAGTAGCAACCGCTTAACTCATCAAAGAGACCCACCCAGTGTGGTTGAAAGGGTCAGGCAGGCTACTGAAGCCGGGAAGACTCAGACTTTTGAGGGGTATGCACCTGCCTGTCTGCTGGGTCTGTCCCACGTCAGGCTGTGAGTGTCCCCTCCCTGTCCTTTCTGTCTGTTCCCGTAGGAGGAATGTGGGTGAGTAAACCCATGGGTGTTATATGAATCTAAATGATTTTTGATATGTCATCCTGTGACACAAAAAAATGAACAAAAGTACATATTAAAAAATACACTGTAGAATTATTCCCAGCATAATATCCATAGTATTTATCATTAAATATTTTAATTCAGAAGATAATTTGTATGTCATCAAATGTAACCATGAGCTGTGAGATCTGGCATTGTTTTAGGTACCGCCAAGAAACAAAGATCACTATGCTAATTAAACAAAGATGTAACAAAATGATCACCTAAGTTGTCATGATTAATTTTACCTATTGAAAGAGCTGTTTTGTCTTTTTAAAAGAGGTATTTTTCACATTACATTATTGTGCATACATTAAAAAATAAGCAGAAATGCAGCACTTAAGTTTTCCCTAGTCCTTTGCCGGGTTCAGCATCTGACTCCTCTGACTCACTTGGAAACTCTGCATGTGACAAGTTTTGGTGCTGCGATTTCATGAGCATTTCCCTAAATTTTTAAATAATGGACCCACCTTGAGTGAATTTCACATTGCTATAGTTTGGGTGTCAGCTGCCGCACAAAGGCAGCGAAGGTTCTGAGGAGTCACCTGTTCACACAGTCCCAGAGTCTGCCTGTGCGCGCATGCACGTCAGCCACACCTGTCTCTCAGCAGGGAATCTTCTTCCACTTCTTCAGACACATTCTGTAAATTTCCTGCCATGGTCTTCTTGTCTGTGGGTAAGAAAGTGCTGTCACCCAGAGCCAGCTTTGCTGGTAACGTGTGGCTACTCTCTTCCCTCTTTCTGAAGTCCCACATAGCCTGTGACTGTTACTTGGCACGGAGATGAGAAAATATGGACTGTCCTTTGCTGATAATTGTTTCCTTTAAAGTATCAACTCAAGCTCTTTCCCTGAGAGTGTGGAGTCTCCTTTCCTTAGCACACAATAACATTCTTTCTATGGTGAATCACTTTGTCATTTGCAGGAAGATCTTTTGAACCAAATATTTAACACAAGGCACTCGAACCCTACACCAAATACAGCTCAAGAGAAGTGACAATGTGCGTCATTCAGGAACTCTGCCACACCTAGGGCGTGCGATGGAGAGATGGTGAGACTTTAAGTCAATATTTTATCTGATTCGTTTACATTTAAAACTATAATTTTACAGTTTGTAGAAAATGCTCCAAATGTTCAAAAAAAGCTCGAAGGATGCCTTCCTAATGGTGACAAGTGTGCCCTCACCCAAGTTCAGGAACAGAGTCTGACAAGTGCAGGGTGCTGTCTGCGTCAGCTTCCCTCAGCACACCCACGAGGGAGCGTGTGTCACACAGACAGGTGACAGGCAAGGAATTCCCCCCAACAGGGATGAGCATTCAGGAATTCACGGACAAAACCCCAACTGCTCATGATAGTCACTTGGGGGGAACAGTGCCCCTGCGACCGCTGGCCACCTAGCACCTCAGAATACGTGGGATCTTTTCAGACCAGCTTGCTGGGTGGAGATGCAGCACCTGAAGCAGGGTGGGCTGACTCGAGGGACTTGTGTCTTCTAAAGACACCAATGCCACGGCTCTGGAGTCTCCAGAACTCAGAGTATGGACCTGCCTTGTTTCATTTGAAACAGCAGCCCCAGGAATAGAACACGAAAAGCAAAGGGGCTGTGTGCAGCTGAAGGAAGGGGAGTCCCCCCACGCCGTCCTCCCTCCCGGCCTCTCACATGCTTTTTCAACCCCAGGTTGATTCCCATGACCACGCATCTGAGTCTTCCGTGGAGTGTGAGCCCAGTGCAGCCAGCCCACCAAAGGCTCCCTCCTGTGGAGGGTCGCACAGGCCACCAGGTGGGGCTGCTGCTCCCATATCCATGTGACCCTATTTCCCTGGTCCATTCTCATTTCCTGATCCATTTATCCGCCAGCCTATTTCACCCCTTCTCCTTTACCCTCTTATGCCAATTGTTTAAAATACTTATTTTTAGAGCAGTGTTAGGTTCACAGCAAAACTGAGCAGAGAACACAGGGAATTCTCATACACGCCAGCCCTGAGTATGCACAGCTCCCCCCAACCCCCCACTATCTGCACCCCCACCGGAAGGCGCACTTGCTACCAGACAACCCCACAGGCCACGACATTGTCACCTAATCCATCACTTCCATGAGGGCTCAGGCCTTGTGATGTGCGGGGTTTGTAGAATGTACCTGTATCTGCTATCAGGCCAGTCGTGTTTAAACTCCCTGATGTATCTAATCATAGCAAAATAAATCTTTTAATACTAATTTTAGGAGCAGTTTATTTTCAGATAGTTTCCGAGCCCCAGCTTGACTCAATTTAAACAAAACACCTTTTAGACACATGGCAATGAACTTGGCCAAAGACAAAATGAAAGAGAAAATGTGAGCAATTTCTTACCTACAAGGGGAAAAATATCAGGGTGACATCGAACTTCTCAGCTGAAACCTTTCAAGACAAAAGAGGGTAGTCTTCTGTTTGTAACGTTCTTTGTTTGTTTGTTTTTAGACAGAGTCTCACTTTGTTGCCCTCAGTAGAGTGCTGTGGCATCACAGCTCACAGCAACCTCAAACTCTTGGGCTTAAGCGATTCTCTTGCCTCAGCCTCCCAGGTAGCTGGGACTACAGGCACCTGCCACAGCGCCCAGCTATTTTTTTAGAGACAAGATCTCAGTCTGGCTCAGGCTGGTCTTGAACTCGTTAGCTCAAGCATTCCACCCACCCCAGCCTCCCAAGGATATTCTCAAACAAAACAATTTTTAGCCCAGGATTCTGCATCCTGCTAAACTCAGTTTCATTTTCAGCAGAGAAATCAAACTTCTAGGCAAGAATAAAGTTTATAACATGCTATTCAAGCAGAATCACTTAATCAATCAATGGATGTAATATAAATTCATATAAAACATCTTGAAAATCTTGGGGTGGTGCCTGTGGCTCAGGAGTAGGCCGCCAGTCCCATATACTGAGGGTGGCGGGTTTGAGCTCGGCCCCGGCCAAAACTGCAATAACAATAAAAATAAATACATACATAAATAAAACATCTTGAAAATCTTGAGAATATCTTTGGGAGGAAGTTAACACTCAAGTTGAAAAATTAGCACAGGTAGACAAAGGAATTGGGGATGGCAGACAGGTCTGAGCCACACATTAACTCAGTACCTTCCAAGTGCCCGTTATAAATAGCCTGATGGAATAAGTAGAAATCTGAGCCTGGAGCAGGGCAGAATAATGTTATTTAGGAAGGAGCTATGAACATTTAGACTCCATCAGCCACGTGCAAGGAAAATCTCTCCGCAGGGACCCTTCACCCTTCTATATATTGGGAGATACTCTGAGAAACCAGGTTGAGGTTGAACCACAAAACTCTTCAAAAACAAACTGAAACCAGCATACCCAATAGCAAACATCAACACAATTAATTTCTTGAGTTTCCTTTATTTTTTTTTTTCCCACTGAAGCCTAAGAAGAACAGTCCTCAGTTCCTTTTCTGAAGTAAGAGTCATCAGTTTTGTGTTTTTCTAGGTTTGGGAGTTACCATATGGGTCTAAACATCCTCAAATCCCTACTTGGATTCTACAGTCTGAATAATTAGGACGAATCAAATTCCAAACAACACTTTTGTGGGATCCCCATAAATATTTTCATGATTCCAAAAAATAGTTTAAAAGCGAAGAGGACGTTGGTGTTTTCAGGGAGTAGATGAGCATATGAGACACTGGATTCCAGACACGCGAGTCCAAATTCCGTGTCTGCTCAGCAAAGCTGTCCTTCTCCATGGAGCTCGTCCTGACAAGACGTATCAGCTTCCCGGTGAAAAGAGAAGGGAGTTTGTCTTATATCTGGAATTTTATTCCACCCCTTGAAGACTTTTGTTGAGAATATAAAACAACTGAGAATGTCAATGGGGAACCATCACCTCTTCATGGCAGGCAAGAAATTCCAAAAATGTTTAGTCTGTTTTGCTCCATTCTCCTGAAGAAAAGGTTATATTTCCTTTTTCAGTGCCTATAATCTTTTTAGAACCTTCCCTTTATTGAGCCCATAAACATCCTAGGGAGCAGCAAATCATCACAGTCTGTAGAAAACCCATCAAAAGGCCACCCGGCAAATGACGCCAAGAAGATGTGGCTCATGATGCTTGCATTAACTAATTTTATGATGGTATTTATAGCACCTGAAATATTTAGACCCATTGTTGCACAACAAACCAGTTGATAGATGAGGTCAGGATATTGTTTTAAGGGTCATTTAAACATGCTGCACATTTTTCAAACATTTCCTGCCATCTTGCTTAATGGTGTTGAACTTTACGATATTTCTAGAGAACTTCCTTGGAGGAAAAAAAAAAAAAAAAAGTAAGAAGTTTCTCTTTTTCCTTATTGTCCTATAATTAAAGCAGCCTGTAAAAGTGGAACAAACGCCAAAATAAAAATCATAACCCCCTGACTATATCTGACATTGCCACTGAGTAATGCAGCCCCGTGGAAGGCAGCACCTTGCTGAGTGACCATCTCCATGGAAGGCAGCACCTCGCTGAGGAACCTGGCCCCGTGGAAGGCAGCGGCTTGCTGAGTGACCCGGCCCCGTGGAAGGCAGCACCTCGCTGAGGAACCCGGCCCCGTGGAAGGCAGCGCGTCGCTGAGTGACCCGGCCCCGTGGAAGGCAGCGGCCTGCTGAGTGACCAGCCCTGTGGAAGGCAGCGCCTCACTGAGGAACCCGGCCCCGTGGAAGGCAGCGCCTCGCTGAGTGACCGGCCATGGAAGGCAGCACCTCGCTGAGGAACCCGGCCCCGTGGAAGGCAGCGGCTTGCTGAGTGACCCGGCCCGTGGAAGGCAGCACCTCGCTGAGGAACCCGGCCCCGTGGAAGGCAGCGCGTCGCTGAGTGACCCGGCCCCGTGGAAGGCAGCGGCTTGCTGAGTGACCGGCCCCATGGAAGGCAGCGCCTCGCTGAGTGACCCAGCCCCCTGGAAGGCAGCGCCTCGCTGAGTGACCAGCCCCGTGGAAGGCAGTGCCTTGCTGAGTGACCCGGCCCGTGGAAGGCAGAGGCTCGCTGAGTGACCAGCCCCGTGGAAGTCTGCGCCTTGCTGTGTGACCTGCCCCGTGGAAGGCAGAGCCTTGCTGAGTGACCAGCCCCGTGGAAGGCAGCACCTCTCTGAGTGACCGGCCCCGTGGAAGGCAGCGCCTCGCTGAGTGACCAGCCCCGTGGAAGTCAGCGCCTCGCTGAGTGACCGGCCCCATGGAAGGCAGAGCCTTGCTGAGTGACCAGCCCCGTGGAAGGCAGCACCTCGCTGAGGAACCCGGCCCCGTGGAAGGCAGCGCCTTGCTGAGTGACCAGCCCCGTGGAAGGCAGCGCCTTGCTGAGTGACCCGGCCCGTGGAAGGCAGCGGCTCGCTGAGAAATGCAGTCCCGTGGAAGGCAGCGGCTCGCTGAGTGACCAGCCCCGTGGAAGACAGCGCCTTGCTGAGTGACCCGGCCTGTGGAAGGCAGCGACTCGCTGAGTGACCAGCCCCATGGAAGGCAGCGGCTCGCTGAGAAATGCAGCCCCGTGGAAAACAGCAGCTCACTGAGTGACCAGCCCCATGGAAGGCAGTGCCTTGCTGAGTGACCCGGCCCGTGGAAGGCAGTGGCTCGCTGAAAAATGCAGCCCTGTGGAAAGTAGAGCCTCGCTGAGTGACCCGGCCCCGTGGAAGGCAGCGGCTTGCTGAATGACCAGCCCCGTGGAAGGCAGCGCCTTGCTGAGTGACCTGGCCCGTGGAAGGCAGCGGCTCGCTGAGTGACCAGCCCCATGGAAGGCAGCGGCTCGCTGAGAAATGCAGCCCCGTGGAAGGCAGCGGCTCGCTGAGAAATGCAGCCCTGTGGAAGGCAGCGGCTCGCTGAGAAATGCAGCCCCGTGGAAGGCAGCGCCTGGCTGAGTGACCAGCCCTGTGGAAGGCAGCGCCTTGCTGAGTGACCCGGCCCGTGGAAGGCAGCGGCTCGCTGAGTGACCAGCCCCGTGGAAGGCAGCGCCTTGCTGAGTGACCAGCCCTGCGGAAGGCAGCGGCTCGCTGAGTGACCAGCCCCATGGAAGGCAGCAGCTCGCTGAGTGACCAGCCCCGTGAAAGGCAGAGCCTCACTGAGTGACCCGGCCCCGTGGAAGGCAGCGGCTCGCTAAGAAATGCAGCCCCGTGGAAGGCAGAGCCTCGCTGGGGAACCCTGCCCTGTGGAAGGCAGCGCCTTGCTGAGTGACTCGGCCCTGTGGAAGGCAGTGGCTCGCTGAGTGACCAGCCCTGTGGAAGGCAGCGCCTCGCTGAGTGACCAGCACCGTGGAAGGCAGCGGCTCACTGAGAAATGCAGCCCTGTGGAAGGCAGCGGCTCGCTGAGTGACCAGCCCTGTGGAAGGCAGCGCCTCACTGAGGAACCCTGCCCCGTGGAAGGCAGCGGCTCGCTGAGTGGCCCAGCCCGTGGAAGGCAGCGCCTCGCTGAGTGACCAGCCCCGTTGAAGGCAGGGCCTACGTTGTCTGTTTCTTGGATGTGGGAGGAGTGTCGACAGGGTGCACGGCAATCCTTGGCCACTCTTGCTTCCTGTGGGCCCTGCAGGGCACAGTGCAGGAAGAGAGATACCTGGCACCTGCAAAGTGTCAGGGTTCTGGAACACTTTTGGGGGCCATGAACAGCCTGTTTTTCATTTTTCTCTTGATGAGATGTGAGAGAATCCGTGCAACTGAAAACGGAGCCGCACTTCACTTTTAGGAGAAGATATGCTGCTTTTGGATTTATACTCACAGTCCTCCAAGTTGGTGGCTTGTCTGGGCATCGGTACTCCACCCAGACACTGGCCTTCTGTCCCTTTCTGTCTGTAACGAACTTTAGTTTTTAAGGCACATTTATTTCATTTAATGTAAATGGTAAAAAGGTATTGTTAAATGTGTATTATCAAATTTCACAAGTGACCCCAGCAAATTATTTCATTCTTTCAAATACTATCTTACTATTATCTTTCAAATAATTTCTTTATACTATTCAGCATTTTAAAATAAGAGCATGAAGGATTATTTATTAAGTTAACTTTAATAGTCCGTGTTAACCTGAAATTCTAAAATGTCTTTAACAGCAGATAATGTTTCTCAGATAATGTGTCAGTAACTTAGGAAGGAAAATGTTTGCTTGGGAAAAATATGAGATTTCATATTTAAATCAATACTTTTAAGATTTTAAGATACTGAGAAGGCATCCTATGAGCATAAGTCCAGCTGAGCGTCTTTAAACCCTAGGTCTTCACTCTCCAGCTGACCTTTAACCCACATATACCAAATCCTGACAAAAGGAATACAACAAAGGAATATATTAAGAAATATATATTAGTACAAATGTATCTTTTGAAAACATTGGTTACACCAGTAAGATCATGAGGCAAATCCCTGCTCACGTGGCTGTCACGTGTCTGTTTCCAGGTGATGCATTAATTCCCCCTCAGAACGGTGGCGGCAGTTCTGGGCACATGCGTGTGACCGTGTGAGCATGTTTGTCCTATTCTAGTGATGCAGGTCACACTTCCTGTTTGGTGTTGACATCAGCAGAAATCTGTGCAGCAGAGATGGATGTGGGGCAGTGAGCAGAGAGGCTGCTTTTGAGTTCATGTAACACCATCTCTCTTGTTCCCCAAAACAGAGTAAGAATTTTCTTTGACACTAAACCACAGTTGGAGATATGCACTGCCAGGCTGCAGGTGGGAGTGTTGCTCCCTGCAGGACTACGGGGGATCCCTGCTCCGGGTTAGCAGGGCACTGTCAGCTCGTTTGCCCAGAGGCAGGTGAGAGTCCCACCAGAGACAGGGCACAGCTTCCATGTGACTCTAACAGGTCTGCATTTGCTTCCCTTGGTTTCTCACCCAGCTGCTTCTGCCTCCTGGAGACCTTTCACTTTTGACATCTTACAATAAGGTGACAGCAAAATGTGGTGTTTGCCCGAATGTGGACTGGTGTTGCTGCTGTGCTCCAGTGGGCACCGCTAGGCCTGTCCATGTCCACAAGGCAGGGCAGGCACGTGGGGGGTCAGCTCCCTGCCTGGGGGTCCTCACTCTCCCCTCCAGGTCTGTGGCTCTGGGCAAGCACTGGACCTTAGGATGTTTGCAGAAGGAGGCATTTGGGTAGAGTGTCATGGACTTCCTGTGAGCTCTAAAGCTGTATGGTTTCAGGATTCTTTGAGCAATTGTGCAGCTCCCAGACCACAATGGACCAAGGAGCCAGGTTCAAAACAGACTGGGGACCGTGGAGTTTGATGCGAAATACACACCTCAGGGCCCTTCAGGATGGGTCTTGTGCTACCGGAGGAGCGTGAACTAAATATAGCCAAGGAGGCAAACCAAAGAAAAGGAGGGATGTAATTCCAAAGAAGTCCGATCAGTAGGTCGATGGAATGTCAGTGTAGGAAGGATTCCGAATATGAAGGCAATTTGGGTTCATTCTTACAGAGTTCACAAAGAAAATCACTGTCAGGGGACAGTCGCGGGGAAGAGGACCAGTAACACCTCCCTTTTTTAGTCGTCTCTCTCGCTGAGGACCCCGTGTCATTGCTGACTCCTGTTCTGGTCTGGACTGCGGGGTACAGATGGTGGTAGAAGCAATGATGACTTTGGGGGCTCAGCTTCCCTCCTCTGCCTGTTCCTACTCACATGATGTGGGCAGCGGTGATCAAAAGCAGACCTTGGCCAGGCTGCCTTCCCTGTGACCTGACAGGTTTTGGTACTCGAGACCCCAGTGTTCACAGGATGGTAGAGTTGGACCCTGGCTGCTCTGTCCTCGCTGTGCCGTCTCCCCAGCTCCCCCCCAAGCACAGAGTGGGATGTGGGGATGTGGGGTCCACACGCACCCAGCCTGCCATGCACCAGGCAGGGCCACCACGTCCCTTGTTCCCACCAAGTCCCAGACCCCCCACGAGATGTCTGTGCAAAGCCATCCCCAGGCCTCCCTGCTCCCTTTCTAAGAAACAAAGTGCTCACACTTATGATCAATTTAATAAACACCAGTCTGATTGTCCTCAAAAAGTACAAAACTGACAAATTCACAAATGAATGTCTAAAAATACGTGCAACAGCAAAGTCCTATTGGACGATTATTTTGGGAAAGAGCAGATAGCTGGGTTTTCTTGGAGCTTCCGTGTCTTTTGCCTTGACGTCCCAGCAGGTGACTGCACAGGATGTGTCAGGAGTGGTCCCCAAACAAGCAAAGGAAGGAACCGGGGCCAATTCCTGCGTTTCAGAAGGACCCAAGATGGAGAATGGTGGCACTGCCGAGCCTTATTTTCAGAGGAAATTCTGGAAGGGTAACAGTGAAACTAGTGGGTATACTTGTAACTTCTGAATCTGTGAATTATTCACGTGAAATTGAATTTGATAAGTCATCAAGCAATGAACGTAAGCTGCACCCCATGTGGGAAGGTTGGGGTTCCCGCCTTGTTGACGGTCGGGCCTGGCTCTGGCCCCGTCCTGCTGCCTCTTGCCCTATTCCCTATTCACTGCTGTCCGCAGAGTCGCTGTAGCGCTGTTTAAGTTCAGTTCATGGGGTTCAATCCAAGTCACAACTGGTGATTTTTCAGTCCATTTGGGGAAATTTAGGGAACTTAGAGCCCCAATAAAACAAAGCTCTCACCTTTGAGGGGCTTATGTTCTGGGGTGGGAGCAACATGTGGGCACAAAAATCTACCCCACAAGGCAGAATGTGGGATGATAAAGAACTCGGGACAGACATGATTTCCGAGGAGAAAGAATAATGAAAATGTGAATTTGGGACCGTTTTGCTTAGGCTAAAGTTAACAGGAATTGTTTCTTTTTGATAAAAGAGTGTTGATTATGCTTTTTAGATGTATTGTTTTAACACAAAAGATACCTCAGTCTCACTATTAAAGCAGTCATCACAATTTCAATTGATCTATTAATTCATAGCCATCATAATCATCCTGGAAGTTAGTTTTTGGTGCTTCTCGGCTATAAAAATTATTATTTTACCCTGTAATTACAGTGCTAGCAGTAACTCGTGGTCGTAGAATTCTTACTGATGAGTGTCTACTCCGTAGCCTCTAAAATGCTCCTGTGTTCAAGTTCCCAGTTTCCAGACCGGTCTGTGATTTATGTGGTGCCGCTGAGGTGGGCCCACTTGGAATCTATGAAATGTCAACGCAGAAAAGCAGCAGAGCTTTATAACCCAGCCGCGCACCCGCTCCTTTACGACCTTAGAGTCCACCCTCTTGCTGCTGAGAACTACTGGGATTTCTGAACTCTTTAAAGCCATCTTTGTAAAGATTTTCCTGAGCCAGTAATTTTAAATGACTATGGTACCTTGTCAAAGGCCCTTAATTAAAATCATCTCCAAATGTCAGCAAGAGGGATGGAGTAGGGAATGATTTAAACCCTACAGACAAGTCTATGGGAACATCATTTCAACATTCGCCTTTCGCTAAAGTGACTGAATAGATTATTTACGAACGTCAAGCAAATTTTCTGGAATTAAAACATATATATACCCCATCCATTCTTGGACACACTGCCCTTGTCAGGAAAAGAGAATAAAATGGGAGAAACCAAAAGTCCACTGTGTTTTCAACATAAAACCTTTCTCATCATTAGGTCCCGGGACTCTGGGTCTCAGTGAATACTTTATATTAAATAATTTGGTTATATGGACTTTTCAGTCTCTAAAATTTTATTGTCTAGGGACTCATAACTATTATAAAATACTATTAAGAAACAGGATTTGTAGTTAACATGCTCCATCATGGGTCTGCAGGGAGCAGGTGGGGCTATATCTCAGGAGGTGGATTTGGGTATTTCATTCTTGGTGGGGAAAGCAGGGCTGTTTTCATGAGCTGTGTGTGCAAGTGCGGCAGGTCCAGAGCTTTCTCTTAATTTGGCTCCCCTGAAGAGACAAATCTCCTGCCCCATGGCCTCCCGCTGATGTGCAGGGCCTTGTCATATCCTTGCAGCTCAGCACACACAGGCAGGGTCACCTGGGAGCAGGTGCCCCCCGGGCAGCTCCCTCACTGCCTCATAGCTGTGGCACTGTGGGCTCTCTGCCCTGTAGACCTCTTCTCTGGAGAGTGCCACACTTGTGACCATCAGGAGGCTCTCAGCAGCCTCCCAGGTGGGTTGTCCTGGCAGGCAGCTCCTGGAGAGGGATCATTTGCAGCCAGCCCCGGCGGGAGTTTGGCTTCCCACTGGCGGTCGCCTCAGGAGAGCCTGGACCCACCTACAGTTCTTAAAGGTGGGCAGTGGTACCTGAAGACAGGGAGACTCAGGTCTGGGCCAAATTCCTGTCTTAGAGGTTGTGGTTGGACTGACATTCAGGATTTTGATGCTGGTACAGCAAATTTGAAGATGGATACCGGGTTGGCATAATATAGGAAGGGAAGGACTTGGAGAAGAGAACTCGATGGAATCAGGTCCTTGGGTCTTCAAGATGCTCAAGCCGGACGCGGCCCTGGTGGGTGCAGCTCTGCGTAAGGACAGACTGACAGAGGCAGGCCTCCTGGGCCACACAGATTTACTTTAATTTTTTGACATAAGATCCAGAGAAACAGTTTTGTCCACTTTTCCTTCTATTCTTATGAAAATCTGGACACAATAAAAAAAATAATGCCTTTCTATGAGGTCTATAGATTTTAATATAGTTTAATCAATGGTTTGTTTACGGCACACACTTAATTTCTAGGTTAATCCGAATTTGCTTTCAGCGTACTGTAAACCAGATGTTCTTGGAAAGAAAAAAAAAAAGCTTAAGTCTTTTATTTTTTGAGTGTATGCGTGTGTTTCGCTTGGGGCATAAAAATCATTTTTTTCTCTCTTCAGTAAGGTTGTTTTCAATTACAATTATGTTTTCACTACAAATACAAAAAATTAACAGATATGTTCAGTTATTAGTTTATCTTTCAACATGCTGGTATTAATCCAGTTATTATGTTATATATTTTTCAAAAACCCATTCAAATGACAACTTCAATAACATCAAAAATACAGCATATTTGGGTCCATTCTCTCCCTTCCCAAACATAAAAGCTGGGAAAGGGCCCCTGGTTTCTGCCAACAGCTCGGGAAACACATGTGCTCGGCATATGGGGCCTGACGGGTCTTCCCTGCACTCACGTATCCGCCACGCTAAATGTGCTGTGACCACAGAGCCCCGGCCTCCTCGGGCAGGAGGCCACCATCTGGCCCGAGGCCGGGGTGCACCGGGCCTGGGCACCGGCTGTGGTGGCCACTTTAATATTTCGTGGGCAAAGAAAGGACATGGGATTGAAACTCTAAATATCCCACTGACTTCTACAAAACCTACTCCAAAAAAAATTTTATTTTTAGAACAAGTACAGAGCAACAAACATTATTATTAATCCTGAATGATTTCAAAGATCCCTGATCTTTAGACAGTTAATCAAGAGAAATATCCCAGTAAAGCAATGGTTGGGAATATAAAGAATTTACCCTACAAGGGTGGGTGGGGCAGGCAGTGAGCACTCTACCTGCCCGCTGGCCTGGGCTGGTGTGTCAGGAACTTTCAGCTGTAAAACTGGCACCACCCTTGACAAACGCACAAGTTGGTCACCTCTTTCCAGCATGTCCCATGCCTCCACGTGGGCAGACACGGAGGTCTCAGTGAATGTGTACTCACGTTCGTATCTTTGCTCCTGCCCTTGGAATGTTTTTGTAAAATTTACAGGACAGGGCACTCTTTTGCTAGTAAGAAAGCCCCAACTCAAATTTGCTCAGGCAAATAAAAAAAAAAAGAAAATCCCAAAGCACGAGGGACGCTCACTGGCTCACTGAATCTGAGAACAGGGCAGGGAGCATCCCTGGCTAGACAGAGCTGGCTCCCTGTCTGCTCATTGCCCCCACGTCCCCCACCCAGCAGGGAAGGGAGGGGATTTCTGTGGCATCTTGCTGGGCAGCCCCAGGAAGGAGGGATTGGTGCAAGAGTTTGAACCCCAGGCAAGGATGAGGACTAGCCAGATTTGTCTCCCGTTGTCACCACAGCTGGTTCTGAGTGACCATGATTACCCAGGTCCCAGCTGAGCCTGTTTCCTGGCCCCCTGCAGACAGGGTACCCTGACTGCCTCCTGGTCTGGGTACAAACACTGGTCTCACATTGCTAAGATGATGTAGCACCCCAAAGATGCCGGGGAGCTGCCACTGGAGAGGAGGGGAGAGTCCTCATGGCAGAGCCACAGGTGTCCTCCACAAACGTCCTGTGGCCTCCATGGACCTTGGCGGGTTCTTTCTCCTCTCCAGTGTCGACTTACTCAGGCTTCAGAGCTTTGGCCAAGCTCGACCAGGAGCATCAAAGCTTACACTGCTGCCATTTTCAGTTGCTTGGACCAAAGCGTGGACTTTGGCCTCTAATGACTCAGGCTTTCTGTGTCCCTATTTATAATTAGTGTCATGTTTCAGCAAATGAACAAACCTTACAGATATTCCCCATCTGTAAGGCAGAGAGATAGTGACCTCGCCGGGGCTCCTCACAGCGGGCACTGGACAGCACAGGTCCGGTGCCCTCACTCTTGAGGATGGGCCGTGTTGAGGCTCTAGCAGCAGCCACATCCTGGTTCCAGTTCTTAGTCTGTGGGGATCTTAGTCTGTGAGGACCACACCTCCCTCTGTGCTTGCAAAGTGGGTGTGGATGTCCGTCCCCCAGTGACCTGTCAGCCCTGTGCTTCAGAGCATTCTCAGTTCTCCTCACACACTGCTGGTGGCCTGGCCAACACCCACTTCCCGCTCGTCCTTCCTAAGAGGTCCCTGACATTTTGTAGTCACAAGAGCAACCCAATCGCCAACCTCTGGTGCTGGGTCCTGAAAGGCCAGAGCCAGCTTCCTTTCTAACCCTGGGCACGTCACATAGCTCTGGCCAAAGAGACTAGAGGGGGGATGCGCTGGGGACTCCTGGGAGAACCCCTTGGGGGAAATCCTGGGACTCACTTTGTCCAGTCCAGAAACAGTGCAGCTTCAGCAACACGGAGGGGCAGCGTGGGGCGGGGCCAGCGCAGGGCGTGGAAATCCCCAAACCCTAACAGACTGTGTCACAGAACCTTCGCTGCCGCTCACCATTGATCTGGTGGCTGCAAAATGCAGTGATGGTGGCCAGGAGTTGTAGAAAATCTACGTAATTCATGGAAAATTCCAACCACATGTGAGAAACATAAACAATTTCATTAATTATCTGAGTGGAGCTAGAATGGGAAGTATTTAATTTAATTCCTGCAGTTCATTCCATAAATTAATACTTTATAATTAAATGAATCTCAGAATGTTCATGCACAGAACAAGAATGTTCATTCATTCAAAGGTGGTACCATTGCCAATCTTTTATTCTAGTTTCTACTGTGAAGTTATTTGGTTTGGTTTTGAAATGCAAAAAAAAAAATTGAGACCAGTGAACACCTCTTTCAAAATTTGTAAAAGTCAAGTTTTTAATGGATCTTACTTTCTCTGTGAGGGAGCGAATGAACAGCAGATGTCTAGGGTGCTGTGTGTGTCCCTAGAGAATGAGGCGAGTATCTCAGGGGAAATGGAAAATGAAATAAGAAAACAGAAGAAGAAAAAGGTGATGGGAACAGGACTGAGTGTGGAAGACGTTTCAGGATTCTCTGGAGCTGGGCTTCCTCTCACGATCAACTGTCCAACCGGACTAGTCTGGGCTTCTCCAGGGTCTGTAAGGCCCAAACTCCAGCCCTGGGCAGTGATTTTCTGCCTAACAAAGACCCCTTTGGACGTGAAGAATTCTCAAGTACAAAGACGTTTCAGGACATACCCAGGTGCTCACACCCACATCCCTGACACCCCAGGAGAATAAACCTTGGGCCACGCTGATCATGTCTTGATACCTCTCCCCCTGATGACATCTGTTTACATATTTTCTGTCTCAGGTGACAGTTTTGTTCCAAACCCAAGCCTGCATTTCAGCCACAGCGAGGTGCTGTGGTGGGCAGTGAAGTCCCAGGCAGTCCCACCTCCCATCAAGTGGAGGACACATCACAGGTGTGCTGCAACTACGCTTGTTCCCAGCTGTGTTTAAAACATTCAACATTGTTTTCTGATTTGTTTTTTTTCATATGCTAGGCCCTGAGCAAATGCTCTCATAACTAAGAGAACTTCTCTCTCTCAAGGGAGCCTGGGGCATAATGGGTGAGGCTTGATGCTTGCCTACCACGAATTATGCTTAAATTTGGTTTCTACACTTAATTTGGTACTAACAAAAAAATAGAAAACAAATACGCTAGGCTCAAAGTGAAAGGAGATGGCCGAGAAGCCGCCCAATTGGTGGTGTGAATGACCCCCATGGTCGTGGATCCAGCTGGAGATGTTAGTACACACTCGTGCTTTGTGAGGACTGACGCACCTGTTATAGGTAGGCACACATCCCCATGACCAGTCACGCCAGTGGTTTTCCTTTTCACCCCAGTAGCAGTAAATGCCTAGACCCACCTGGACCCAGGAGAGACCCAGGGAGCTTTCAATAGCCAAGGGGGGAGCCAGGTGAGTAATAGAATAAATAACATTGCATTATTACAATGGTGCCTAACAGTTCAATTAGTAACAAGCCCCGAACAAGATTTAATTCTGATAATTACTAAACTCCTATTAAAGAAATTTTAAGGAAACCTAGACATATGGGTAGAAATGTGTGTTCATGGATTAGAAGATTCCCCGTAACAACAAAATTCACTCTTGACACTGATTCATGTGTTTGATGTCATCCTTTTCAAAATTCTAACAGGAGTTCAAAAGAAGTAGATATACTGTACATAGTCTAAACATTTTATAGAAAAGCATAGACCAAAGATTAGCTAAGGCAATCTTGAAAAAGGAAGATACCTCAGTAGAAATAGGTCAGTGGAAGAGAATACAAATCCCAAGCATTAATCAGGCTGCTGAGTCCTGGGGACCACGGGGATTGGAGTCCTGGGGACCACAGGGATTGGAGTCCTGGGACCACGGGGATCTGAGTCCTGGGGACCACGGGGATCAGAGTCCTGGGACCACAGGGCTGCTGAGTTGTGGGGACCCCGGGGCTACTTGAATATTAGGGGCTGGGGGCTACTGAGTTCTGGGGGTCAGAGGGCTACTGAACCCTGGTGGTCACAGGGCAGTATCAGTCTTCACCCGCTATACTCCAAGGGCTAGAATTCATGGGAAAGTTTCTCAGTAAATTTTCACGCAGAAGGAGAGGTGGGTTTGAACAGAAGGATACTGAGGAAGAGACATTGCTCTATGGCTGACTGCTGCCACCAGCAGATCCTGTGGATGTCGGCAGGCAGTGGTCACTGTCCACACCATCATGGAGAAGCCACCACATCACGCTCTTGGCAGTGTCCCTTTTTCAGTATCTTTCCTGTTTGTAACTTACAGGTTGAAACTTTTGTAAAACTTGGTGAATATGATATGATGAGTGAATGAATCTCAGTCATTTTCAGATCTTTTTACTAACGGAAGTGCAGCAAACAGAGATATGTTCTCAAAATTTCCTTAAAGATGTTTGGCAAATGTCTTAGCAGCAAATCCAGAGCAATTCACAAAGTGCCTTTATGAAAACAGCCTGGAGAGGGTGAGAACCTGGGAGGGCTTTGCTTCTGAGGTGCTCTTGCTGGAATAGACTGTGGTTCTGGGCTTCTCTGGACTTCGCCACTGCAGCAAGCTGCTTCCGGGGTGTTGAACGGAGCCCCCAGAGTGTCTGTTCTGAAGAGTTCAGAGGCTGTGGTTGCTGCGGGCAGCACAGACACGTCGGGGCGTGTTACATAGCTGTACCGTGTTGCTGAGGTTGCTCAGTGTGGTGAGATCTGAATTTGCTTCGGTATTCGCTCCATCACACAGACATTCCTCTTGCCAACACCGCAGAGGAAGATGAGCACAGGACAGGCGACAAGGATCATTTGTGCCTGCAAGTCAACATGGAGGGGGTTATTAGAGTTTACCCCATTTCTTAACTAATTTAGCACTTGTGCTGCAAAATATAGCAAAGGAGAGAGAGAGAGAGAGAGACAGAAACGGAAAACAAGTCTGTGTGAGTAAGAACTACAAAAAGGGGTCCTGTGAGGCCTCCCCTGTGATGGCAAGTGGTCGAGGGAAGAAGCAGGTTTGTTTCCACAGCAGAGGTCAGAACGCAGGGCTGGAAGTCCTGTTGCCCTGTTTTCATCAGGCATCAGTCTCCATAGGGAACCTTCGCCTTGGGATCACGTGAACTAGCCTCTCTCATCAGTCTGGAAAAGCAAAGGCTCTTGTTTCTCTTAAAAGGAAAAAAATTGTCCACATTGGGGCCAGAGGTCTCCATATTTGAGCAGTGACGAGTTGACATCACAATTTTGCTGCTTATGTGAAATTATAATTAGACCCAAGAAAACAAAACTTCCAAGGGCCTGTCCTCCAGCTGCAGTGCAGAAGCAGGCGCTGTATCTGGTTTCCCAGAGCCACAGCTAGACAGCAACTCTGCTTTAGGATAAATTTTACCTTGCATCTCACCAACATCTGCTTTAGATGATATTTCAATGAGATTTTGGACTTTACACTTTATAGAATTGATGTTGGAATGAATTAAGTCTTTGGGAGCTATTGAGATGGAATAAATGCTTTTTGCATGTAAGAATACAAACTTGGGGGTGTAGGGGGAGAACGTTATGGACTAAATGTTTGTGCCCCACCCCCAAATTCTCATGTTGAAATCCTAACCCCCTCAATGTGGTATTTTGTGGTAGGGTTCTTAGAAGGAAGTTGGGTCAGGAGGATGGAGCACTCAAATGAATGAGTGCCCCTGTGGAGGAGCCCCAGAGAGCCGCTTGTCCTCCTCCCCCTGAGGATGCAGCCTGGATGAGAACCTCACCTAACCCGCCCCTGAACCTGGCCTTTCCACCACTAGAACTGTGGGCGGTGCATGTCCACTGTGTACAAGCCACATGGTCTGTGGGACAGACACCACAGCAGCTCAAGTAGACGAAGGTGACCCTTAACCATCTGTAACTGCGCAGGCTGGTGGTGGGAGGTGCATCTGCCTCATTGGATAACCATCATCATCACCCTTCTCCAGAACCTTCTTATCTTGCAAACTGAAATTCTGGATCCTTAAGCAAAAAATCTCTATTTCTCCTCTTCCCTAGCCTCTGACACCCAGCACTCTGCCTTCTGTTTCTGGGAATTTGACTCCTTTGGGGCCTCAGAGAACCGCGAAGACATCACATCTGCCTGTTCACAAACATGGTCTCCTTAAGGTGCATCCACATGGCAGGAGGTGTCAGAATTCCCTTCCTTTTAAGGCTGAATAAAAGATGAATGCCTTCCAAAGACAGATAATGGCTCCTTCCTTTATCTTCCGGAAATAGCCTAGATAGCACTTCAAATGGAGAAGGGGAGTTGGGAGGGTAGGTTATAACAATGCAGACCATTTGCGAAAGGGAGACTGAGGTAATGCTCACCCCTCCTGACTTGGATGGTGGAGTTATGCAGAAAGACAACGGCCTTGCCTGGGCCCAGCATGCGGGGGTGTCTATGTTTGAATCCAGGATCAGCTGGGAGGCCTCTGGGGAGCTCTGCTGGGGGCCTGGGGAGGGGCAGAGGTCTGAGGAGCAGATGCTTCCCGAGACCACCTAGGAAGGGCCGCAGGGTGGGGCACCCGGTTGTGGGCCAAGCAGCCCCTCTGTGAAGGCAGAGTTCACACCGGGAGGGGTGCCTGGGTAGGCAGCCCCGAAGCTTCTGTGGAGTCTTCCCCAAACCCTGGACTGAGGATCCGCAGGCTCCACCCCCAGCCCTGTTAGTCAAAAGGATGTGGCTGTGACATTTATTAAACTGTGTCTGTTGTCCCTGGGAATAACTCAATGGCAAAAGTCAAGAGAACCAGGTATGATGTGAACTCATGGGAAAAATGGCAGAGAGTCGGGGGAAAATGTACAGGGAGCCCTTGTTGTATTTACCAAAAAATCTTGATGTATTCATCATTCGCAAAGATGGGATATGGATGTGAAATCAGGACCACAAATCAGAGCAGCAAAACATTTTAAAAATGTGTAAGTTCCAACTGCTTTGAGTTATCCAAGACAATCTTGATTTTTAGTATGTTTTCTATTTATTGTAACATTTATATTCCTTCCAAATTATCTTCCATTCAAATTTCAGCTCATTTTTGTTTGTGGACATTCAGAACAATGATGACAAGGAAGAAAATGAATTACAGCCAAATTTTCTGATTCTTTTTTTTTTTTTTAGACAATCTCAAGTTGTCGCCTGGGTAGAGTGCCCTGGCATCACAGCTCAGAGCAACCTCTGACCTTGTCAGCTCCTCCAGAATACCCTGTATACCTTTCAGGCAAATGTCCCTTAATTCTGACACCATTTGATAAACCCAATGTTTGCCTATAATCTTAAGTACATTTTCTCCTTTTAAAAACTAATCTACCCATCTCAGTAGTAATAAATTCAGATAGTATTTTCATGAATTGTTGACATCAGCTAGCCAGACGGTAGCTACAGAGCACATCATTTGAACAATCGGTAACATTTCGGTGCTCTTGTGTCCCTCCGACCCCAAGCTGTACTTTGTACCTGTTATGAAGGTCAGAACACCCTCACCAAACTCCTCACATCAGTGTTTCCAAATTGTGCTTCCTAAAACCTTGATGACCCAAGTACTATTAACAGATAGTCTGTAAAGCAAAAATAAGAAGTCTGATCCAATACTGTGCAGTTTCACAATTCTTATTAGCATATTAAAGAGTTTTAAAAAATCCTTCAGAAGAAAACCCACCTAAATCGAGAAACTGTCTTGCTATAAAGTACTTGTAGTAATCACAGAACCACCAGTGCCTCTCAGGGCCGACATGGAGCCCTTCAGGGCCTCTCAGGGCTGACCTTACTCCATATTTGACGGCAGCACAATTGTGTAATACACGTGGTCTGCAGGCATCTCCTGAAAGCCCTAGAGTCCACGCCTCACCGGCGTCCCTCCACCCTTGACACCTGAGAGGGAGCTCAGTGAACCATCACGAGGCCCGGAAAACCTGGAGGGAAGGAGCATTACTCAAATTTAGTGACGTCTAGATCGGGAGGGATGAACATTCAAATGACATCTTTAAAGTCTAGTAATCATCTCAGAACCTGGGCCAAGAAAAGAAAATAAAAAAGAAAAAAAGAAAAATAAAGGCAAATATGCAAAGATCCTGAGATGAGAATGCTGCAGGAAGAGGGTGAGGGGGGAGACCTGAGTGGGGAGGGAAAGGCAACACCAGGGGAGCGGCCCAGAAGCCCCAGGGCTGCCTGGGGCCTGAGATGGACCTGGGGGTTGAAATGAGAAATGCACAGGGATTTGAGGCTGCAGGAGGTGTGACCCCATCCTCATTTGTGGAGGAGCACAGGCTGCTCCCTGCAGTGGGAGGAAGCCGTCTGTTTCAGGAGCCAAGGGAGCAGGGCAGGGCTTGGTGCAGTGGCAGCCGTGGTGTGGTGAGAGGCATCTTAGAACACACCCGGGGGAGGCAGGATCACCAGGCTTGGTGTCGTGGGCACAGGCTGGTGAGGGAGGAAGGTTGTACTGACTGCCAAGCTCTGTGAGGAGCACAGTGGGTGGGGTGGAGGGCATTTAGAGCTGAGGTCTTGACACAGTCCACTCTCCAGGCCTCAGACACATGGAAAGGCCTGACCCTCATAGCTATGGGACACAGGAAGGGGTCTGTGATGGGATTTACATTTTCTAGTCATCAGGAGGTGGAAGGCGGTGGGCGAGCCGCCGGGGTGTGGGGTTGTGAGCTCTGAATTGCTAAGACAACCCTCAGTGTTTTCATTTCTAAGGTAAAGCTCAAGTTGTAGGTGAGCCCTTCACCCTGTAACCTAAACTCTGGAGAGCCGTGTGCTGGTTGCTCAACATGTTAAATTGTCTAAGATTAAAGTTATAAATGAATTACATCAGAAGGAACGTGATAAATACTCAAAACCCATTGTTTCTTTCTCTACACGTCAGTATTTGCTGTGTTGCTGCAGCTCCTTCTGCCTGGTGAGTTTGTGTGACAGAAAGGCAATCAGACGTGTCCCCAGTTCCTTGCTCTGTGACTTCACCCCGGCAGCTTGACACCAGGTCACTGGAGCCTGCATTTGGCTCCACGAGGAAGCACAGAAAGACCCCCCCCCCCCCAATATATGTTTCCCTGCACTTTCTTGTACTCTTTCTGCTGAGCTAATCTTTTCCAGAGTGGCGGATTCTTCACAGGATAATGATGTCAAGCCCTGTCATCCATCACTGACCCGTGGCCTCTGAGTTAGACCTCCCACCACACACACTGCTTTCCACACGAGCTGCCTTGTACACGTGGCCACCTTCTCGATCCGTCATGGGTTTGTAAGTGGATCTGAGGCAGTTCTTCTGTCTCTTAGTAGACCTCATCCACAGTGCCTTCTCTCCCGTTGTCCTGGGAAGTCCCTGCTGTCTCTGCCACAGGCTTTTTGTGTGCTGAGTAACCCGTCCTGGGCCAGAGCCCCCTGCGGGTTCAGTGACTGCATTTACACCACAGAAACTGGCTACACCGTGCATCAGGCCGTACCCACTGCTCCCAGGGATGGCTGATGTGAAGCATTCACCAGCACCCGGCTATGAAGAACTCAGCACACAGGGACACCCAGACAGCGTGGCAGCCCCGCGTAAAGTGTAGCTTCCAAACCATTGACTATCTGGGTGAGAAGAACAATTTAATTTCCTAAATCTGATCACCCTTTCCGCTGTGCCCCATCCCACTGTAACCCTAATAATTTCCAGGGTTCTTCTATCGCCAACTGGCCACAATGCCTGTCCTCTCTCCCGTCCCCAGGCCTTCTCTCTCTCCTCCTCCATCTGTGAAGGGCAGACACTTATTTCACCTGAGGAGACAAGTGAAATGATTCACACTCTTTAGACACAGAAGTGAAATACCAGAGAACACTTTTCACAAGAGTAGGGGTTCTCTGCAACCTTTTAAAACACTTTGACATCCAACAGTGTGTATAAAACTGGTAAAACCAGGAAGGACTCTAAGCTCACCTATTGGGGTGTCCGCCCTGCATCCTATAGATGTGTGGGGATCATGTGAGGACTACTTTGCTTATCTGTGGTGTAGGAAGTCGCAAAAATTATATACAGAACGTTTTTTTTGCTCATCAGCTTTTGTTAGTGTTTGTGTATTTACTGCGTGGCCCAAGACAGCTCTTCTTCAAGTGTGTGGCACAGAAAATAACAGCTGGACACCCCGGAAAGTGTCTGACACTCTTGAACATTAAACCTAGGAGAAAAATATCTTATTGTTGTGTGTTGAACTGGATACCCCCAAACAGACGCCCAAGTCCGAACCCCAGAACTGTGAACGTGACCTTATACAGGCATGGTCTGCAGATGTAACCAAGTTAAGATTAGGTTGTACTGGACTCGGGTATGATGACCAGTGTTCTTGTAAGGAGAGAAGTTTGGGAGCAGACACGTTTACTAAGGGAAGAAAGCAGTGATGTGGCAGAGACTGTGGCAAAGCGTCTGCAAAGAACAGCAGGAAGGAGCCTCCCTCGAGCCTTCAGAGGGCAGGTCCTGCCCACACTTTGATCTCTGGACTCCCAGGCCCAGAACTGTGAGGTAGATTTCTGTTGTTTTAAGGAACCGAGTCTCAGGTGTTTCATTATGGCAGCCACACGGCTCTGTGACTCAATCAGGAGTGTAGATAGATATTCTGAAACTTTTAGATTTTCAAGAAAGGGAATATA
>CAUYPK010038448.1:32500-57821 GCA_963574355.1 Loris lydekkerianus
GACAGAAGGATCACACTGCTGTTGGTGTTATAAGGGCTTCAGTGCTGGCCTCTCCTACTGGGCTGATCACTGACAGAAACGTCAAAATACAGATGTGAGAGCCTCTTTCTGCCTTTGCACGCATTGAACTTACATTTGGATGATTTCAATGATCGGTTATTTCAATTCAAATGCAGCTATAGGCAAATGAATGGTGTGTTAGTATTTTCACGATCTATAATGTTATTTTAATGGATCATGGCAAAGATACACTATATTTTAGTCTCCTGGAATGCAATGTCAATACTTACAATTTTGTAGTTTCTACTAAGAGGAACAGATGTGCCTTTTTTGATAAACATGAGCTCTTTCTGGAAGAGGAATGGAGCCTGTGTCCCCCACCCCCAGTGACGTAAACTTGTTCTGAGTCAGAGAAAGGAGAGGGACATGCTTGCATGTAGCACGGCTTCTCCAAGTTCTAAAACACTCCCATCCTTTCTGAAATAAAATGACATTTCATTTTATTTGAAAGCAGCTTCCTTTTTACCAAAACAGGAAGATTTATAAACTGACTTGTTACCAAGAAAGTCAGTATTTGGGTGAAGAACCATGCTAACTCAGAGTTCCTCAACAGAAAGCCAACATTGGCAACTTCTACACCAGGAAAGTGACATAAACAGTGAATTCTTGTCACCTAGGAAGTAGTTCATTCACAACCTTAAACTAACTCAAACATTCGTTTTCCAGGTGCTACAGGGGTAATTTTTTGTAAAACTACCTCTTTCTGTTCCCCGTGTAGCTCTAGAAATGCATGCAGTTTGTGTTGTGTGTAACTGAAGGAATATCGACTTCAGAATCAAGAAACATGTCTAGAAAAAGCAAGATTCTTGCCTCAGTCTTCCCGAACTCTTTATGTAATTTAGGGCAAATTTGGTGTCTAAAGTGGACAAGCTGTCCTGCCCTCGGGCTCCAAAATTCTGCAACGAGCCGCACCCAGTTCCCAGTGGCAGCGCGGGCTTGCCTCTGCGTCAGGCTCACTGCATCGCGTGTGTCCAGAGCACGGCAGGTGGACCACCCCACTCAGCATTCAAGGTGAAGAGAACTACTTCTATAGTGACTGCCAAATTAGGCAAACTTCTTTTTCCAATGTTCAGCCAACTTTGTTTTCATGGAATACAAGTCCTTGGCGTGGACATTGAGATTTTGTATCTATTCCTGAAAGAAATTTGCTGATATTTTGTTCAGAACATTAGTTCTCTGTTAAGCGAGCATGACTTGAAACTTCTTTTCCTTCCATGTCTGACAGTTATAGTTTCAAGTTTTTAGGGACCTTATAGAAAATACAAAGTATTTCCTCATTTTGTATATTCTTAAATGACTTGTGTAATATTGGTATTAAAAGTTGCCTAAATATTTGGGAAAATTTACAGTGAAGCTGCCTGGAATTGAAGTTTTGTGAGAAGGTTTTTAATTATAGACTCAGTTTCTTTGATTGTTATAGAAATAGGCAGATTTTCTATTTTTTTGTCATTTTTTGTCTATTTTTGTCTATTTTATGTCATTTTTTGTAAATTGAATTTGTTTACATGTCCATTTTACTTTAAGTATTAAATTTATTGGAATAAAGTTATTCAACTGTTTCCTCATTCTTTTAATTATTAATCTATATTGTTACTCATTTTTTTATTTCTGATATTTGTCATTCATACTTTCTCTTTTGCTTTTCTCAATTATTCTTATTGTACGTTAATTATTTTAGTATTATTTGTAAAGAAACAGCTCTGGTGTTATAATTTCTGGGAGGGTGAAGTAGTCAAGACAATAAAATACAAGGCTCCTGTCTTCATACCTCCCAGAAACTTAACTCTTGAATTTAAACATAACCCAGGACCACACCCTTGCAAGAGCTCTGGAATCCAGGTGAGAGGTTACAGCCTGTGGGTGGAGTGGGGAGGCTGAGAGGAGCAGGTTCATTCTATACACAGCATCATCCTCCCTCAGCCTGCCCAGCAGCTCGGAGAGAAATTCCTTTGGTACGTAAGGGTTTTCCAGGGGGAAAAGAAAGAGAAGGCTGCCACTCCAATTCTCTGTACACTGAACTGTGGGGCTGCCACCCAAGTTCACTGTAGAAGCCTGGGGCCTGTCACCCATGTGTCCTAGCAGCAGTCTCTTCCACAGACACTAGTTCACACACCCAGAATCTCTGAACTAACTCAGTATGGTGACTTTCCTCAGGAAGAAGTGTCATTTCAGTGCAGACAGTGCAAAGCTACAAAGATCACAGTCAGGGAAATGTGACATCATCAACTGAGCACGGTAATGCTCCAGCAAATGGCACTCAGAAGTGGAGCTCTATGAAAGAGAACTAAAAATAACCGTTGTTAAGCATCTTAGTGAGCTGTAGGGGAGCACAAGAACAAAGTAAAATCAGGAAGACAACACTGGGGCAATGTAGAAAGTTCAGCAAAGCGATGGAAACCATAGAAAAGGGACAGACCAAATTTGCAGAGCCCAGGAATGCGAGGACTGAAATGAAAAGTTCCATAGGGGCTTCAAGAGAAAGTTACAAAAGTGAGCATTTGTAATTAACTCCTCAGAGGAGTAAAAGCAAGAAAGGGGAGAAAAAACAAAGATAACCTGCACAATCTGTGAACAGTGTCCAGTAAACCATGACACGTGCTACAGAAGTCACAGAAAGAGAAGAGAAAGGAGAGGAAAGCTTAGGTAGAGAATAGTGGTGCCATGCACCTTGGAGTCCTGTTCAGCCCGAGAAAGGAGGAGACTTCACAGCTGCTGTATGAACCTGGACGGAGTTGAAATTCATTCTTCTTAGTGAAGTATCACAAGAATGGAAAAGCAAGTATTCACCGAACTCTATACTAATATGAACCTATAGACAATCTAATACACACCCACATGAAACAAAAACTCAAATCCATTCAAGTTGGGGGAGGTGGAACACAAGAGGGGGGGAAGGGAAGGATGAGGGAGGGGAGGAAGGAGGGGGATGCGTGAGCTCCCACTTAATGGACTCGATGTACGGGTGTACAACACACCCCAAGGGTGTACGGGTGTACAACACACGCCAAGGATGTATGGCTGTATAATATAACCCATGGATCTATGGATGTACAACACACCCCAAGGACTTACGGCTGTACAACACACCCAATGGACGTACGGGTGCACAACACACCCCATGGATGTACGGGTGTACAACATACCCCAAGGATGCGGGACACAACCACAAGAGGGACTCCACCTATCAAACGCAAACATTGTAACCTAGTTGTTTGTACCTTCACATTAATCTGAAAAAAGAAGAAAGAAAGAAAGAAAAAGAAAAAAAAAAGAGTGACTGAAAAGTTCCCAAACCCGAGGAAGGAAATGGATTACTAAAGGACCCAGAATAAATTACACCTAAAGGCATCTACCCCAAGACATATTATAACTAAATTATCAAAAGTCAAATCAAAGCGAGCATTTTTAAAGCAATAAGAGAAAAAGGACTTGCCGCATGGAAATGAGCCTCCACTGAGCTGTGAGTGGGCATCGGAGAAGAGACCTTGCAGGTCAGGAACAGGTGGGATGACATGTTAAGATGCTGACATTAAAAAGAAAAAAACCTGCCACCTAAGAATAATTTACCCAGAAAAACTACCCTTTAAAAATGAAGAGAAATGCTTCCTCAGACAACTAAAAACTGAGAGTGCCTCACAACTAGACCTGCCTTACAAGGAGTGCTGGAGGCATTTTCAGGTTGAAACAAAAGGCCACGAAACGGAGACTGGAAAGCTGGTGACAGTGTGAGGCCCACTGGTGGAGATGCCACAGAGACAGACACAGAACAACGCAATGCTGTGGTGACAGCATGCAAATCACTTTAACCCTGCTATAAAAGTAAAAGACAAAAGTATTTAAAATAATTTCAACCACAAAAATCCGTTAATGAATTCTCTATACAAAAACAAATAAATTCTGATGTCAAAAACAGTGTGTACGTAGGTTGGAGGAAAAGTGGAGGATTTTTGTATGTGATTTAAGTTGTCATCAGCTCAAAATAGATGTTACAATTATAAAAAGTTTTATGTAAGACTAAGAGCTCAAATAGCCTGGTACGAGATTGGGAGTGTAGTACTGGGATGTTATTTTGGGATGTTAGTTCTGAGGCAGAGGTGACACTTCCTCAGAACTGCACCAACAAGACAGCTCCGTAGCAGGAGGTGACGCTGCTCACTAGATGAAGGACAACAGGTCTTCACCCCCGCGGCGTCCACAGCTAATGCTGGCAGTGCACCACCACCACCCTCTCTACACGGGGCATGTGGATGGCCCCTGCTCACCCCCATTTTTACTAAAACCTGTTAACATCTGTTGTATTAACCTAGACAGAGTTAGGTTAATATATAAAATTTTATTTTATTTTATTTTTTTTAATTTAGAGGAAGGAAGGAATTAAAAGTGATAAAGTATCTGCAAGTTTCATTGAAATTTGCAGGAAATTAAACAATGGAAGTCTGTATCCCCAGTGAGTCTGGCACATTTTTCAGCTCTGAGGTTATAAAGATGGCACCGCTCTGGTCCCGACTTCCATGGAGTCACACGGTGCAGCGGTGACTGTCTCGGGTAATCCAGTAACACGTCTCTAGAGCAGCCTCAAAGGCAGGTGCTAGGGAATGCTCCCACCACTTCACAAAGTGACAAACTGTCTCACACCCCTCCCTCCTCACTGAAGGGACACCTCAGGGCCGGATACCTCTGAAGCAACAATTACCGATTCAACTCTGATGGAGAATTCAATCCTGTGTAGTGTTACCAAAGCAAATAACACAAATGAGGGGAAATCAGATGAGGAGATGGTGCCCACTCCAGGCTAGGGAAAGCAACGATAACCATAAACTATTTCCCGCAGACTTCCCTGCCAGGCGCAGGCACCTTCCCTCTGACACGGTGTATTTCCCCTGTTTATGCACATCCTGAAAATCAAGGAAACACAATACAAGTATCTCAGCCCTCTCCTGAAGTAAATTTGTTGTGAATTTCATCTAAACATAGAAACACGAAGCTCATTTCTTATTGCTTGTGTTTTTCAGAAAGAACCCTGGATTTTTTCCTGAGGAATTCCTATCCTCTTTGTGCTGATATGGAGTAGAATCCCCCTGAGCAATCGTGAAAAAACAGTATTTTCATGCATTTCCTGACAGATACACTCACCTTGCCTCTTAGAAAAATCTAGAACACCAGGGAGCTCCATGTAGCACTTTGTGAAACAGCTTTCCTCTTGTGACATTGTCGATAAATGTAACAAGTTTCATTGGTAGATTAACATATTAATTTTACTTCATTTTTTTAGAAGTCAGAGTTTATTTCTTTTTAAAAATATTTAAGAAACTTTAAAAATGCTCAAGGCCCGAATATATCTGGTTTAATGTAAAATTTTAGGTGACATATTAAAAAATCAGCTGTAACTAATGTGCCAGGCTGGTTCCTGAAGAGTGTTGAGGACACGTGTGACTCGTGACAATGGAGCAGGCCGCCCTTCCCAGGGTGCATGTCAAAGGCACGTCTCCCATCCCCGTGTCATGAAGCTGCCCTCCCCCCAGCAGCTGATGTGTCTCTGTCATTCAGTCTGGTGGCATCCTCCCTCCTCTATCCTATTTTGTCCCTTATTTTGGATGGTAGTGCATTTAAAGTAAAATTCAGGATTCACCCATCTGGGTCTTGGGCAGTTGTGCTGGGTGCCAGTCTTTTTCTTGATTTCATTTCCCTTCCCTAGATTTATCTCTCTTTCTCCTTAATTTTTCACTTATTTTCACATTCTTATAATTTACAT
Organism: Loris lydekkerianus; assembly: GCA_963574355.1. Classification (NCBI taxonomy): domain Eukaryota; kingdom Metazoa; phylum Chordata; class Mammalia; order Primates; family Lorisidae; genus Loris; species Loris lydekkerianus. The sequence goes on from CAUYPK010038448.1 coordinate 38,313, forward strand.
ACTTTTGTACACTGCTTAAAACAAAAAAAGGAGAAAATAACATAGAAACAAAAATTCATCCAGATGGCTAGCTGGACGGTCACTTGGACACATGCTCCCTGTGGACCTGAGTTTTGATGGTGCATCTTCATGGAAATACTTGGCTGCATTGGAGACCTGGGGTGGATGAGAATGAACTCATCTTTTTTGGTGATGCTGAGAGACAGTGGAGAACTCCGGGGCTGGCCCTGAGGGCTCCAGTGTGCTCTCCATAAAAGATGGCTCAGCAGTTAGGCTCAAAACAGAAGGTAGGGAACAGCCCTGGCAGATCTAAACCTTAGAACAGGAATGAAAAAGAAATGGGCTCTAAGCTTGGTGATGCTGGTGTTTCTATTGAGCGAGCTGTGAGGTAATGTGGTTATTTAACACCTGAACTCCAAAGCTTAATGCTCAGAAGAACCCCACACACAGAGCTGGGAGAGGAAGGCAGCAGATAGAGGCTGCAAAGAACAAAAGAAAGATTATAACACTTGCGAGATCAAGGCTTCCTTCATGAAACTAACAGAGAAACACTGTCAGTATCACTCCTTTCTAAAATGCCATAGCTTATATTTTTATAGTGAATTTTACTGTGAAATTTTATCTTTACAATGAATTTAATTTCTACTGTATTGCATGTAAATATTTATTAGATATAAAATGTAATTGCATATGATGTACCCATGTATTTTCATTTATCTTTATTTTTTTACAGCCATAAAATTTCAGACATTGTCTTCAGAGGATTATTGGCAAATCACAGATATTAGAGAATGGTTTCAAATTGAGAGAGCAAAGATCTCTGTTAAGATTAACTTTCTGTATCACAATTATGCAAACCTAAATGTTTGGGGTCATTTTTAGGCATTTAAGGTTATCAACAATATCATTTTGTTCTGTGGTTTTCAAAGCACAAGTCACAAAACATTTTTCATGCATCTCCCCTTAAGCAGCTCACAGGACCAAGGAGCTCTAGGACCTTTCTGATCCTACACAGGTGATGAGTCAGCTGCCCTGGGTACCATGCCCACTTCTCCTTCCACTGCTGGGCTTTCAGACCCACCATGAGGTGGGTCCCAATATAGTAGTTATTCATATTATTTAAAGAATGAAATTTTTATTAAAACAATGTTAAGTAACCCTTTAAAATAACAGTGAAAAACCATTTTCTATTTTTCTGAAAATGTAGTTTAATGTTCTATAAATATGTGATAAATGAGTATTCTTAATTGTTTTTTTTAAAAAATGTATCAGGGCATGGCAGACATGGCAAAAGACTTGCAGATTAGATTAAAAATGCAGAAGAATTCTGCTGTATGATTGCTTTGCGAGCATCTTTAAATTTTAATTCTGTCATCTGCAAAATCAACTTGTGAATCACAGAAGATGCATTACAACTTACTGGTCTCATACTTCAAAACAGAAAACATCTTGGTCCTCCTGGTAAATTGACAGAATAACATACATACGTTTGTTTTACGTTAAACTTTTAAAAAACTACACTTTTAAAATTTTATTAGAGTACATTACCACATCTATGGAGTACAATGTGCTGGTTTTATGTACAATTTGGAATGTTTACATCAAACTGGTTAACATACCATTCACCTCACTTACTTAATTGTGTTTAGATATTTATACGCTATTATTAATATATTTGACATGTGTGCTTGTGATATGCACTATAGGTAAGGTCCCACCGACCAGTCCCCCACCTCCTCTTCTCTCCTTCTTTCTGGGCTATAGTTGTGTTTTATCAAATTACATATTTTTAATTTCTCTTTTTAACTCATTTCATTTTTACCTAAAAACAACTTAAAATTTATCAAGATAAATAGGCTTTTAATGTACATTACTGACCTATTACATTCTTCTTTTATAACCTAAAAAATCCATTCATATTAAAAAAGTAAGTATTTTAACCAAACAGAGATATCTAGGTATATATTTTATTCGCTTCTAGATTACTATCCTTCTTAACAGAAATGCTGTAAGTTTCCTCAGTTAGACATATTTATATGGTTTACCATAGATAAAATAAATAGAGGTAAAACAATAATTGTGTCAATGTTAAAAAAAAAAAAATCAGGGAGCCAACCAGGAGTAAAAAAAAAAAAAAAAAAAATCAGGGAACCAACCAGGAGTGGGTTTCATGATTATGGAAGTAAAACATGGTTCAGCCACTCTGGAAATAGTTTGAAAGTTTCTAAACACGTGACCGATATCTGACCAAATGTATTCTTGGGCATTTATCCCGAAGAAACAGAAACAAGTTCCCACAAAAGTCTGTGCACGAATGTTTACAGCAGATGTATTCATGACAGCCCCAAACTAGAAACAACCTAGATGCCCTTAGCAGTTGAAGGTTAATAATTTCCAGAACGTGATGTGTCCATACCACGGAAATATGCACAGCCATGAAAAGGAACAGACTCTGACACATACAGCCAGTTGGTGGAACACGGAAGCATTATGCTGAGTGAAAAAAGCCAATCTCACCCCAAATTATGAGTATAGAGATGGAGACCAGATTAGGGGTAGCTGGGGAAGCTGGAGAGAAGGAGGCAGGCAGGACAGACGTGTTTTGGTGAAAACTCCTTGTTGGGTTTTCCCGGGTCTTCTAAAGGGGTAGAAATTCACAAGCTTTCCTGTCGTTCTGCTGGACTAGTTTTATACCAAAATTTTTTTCTTTTTAATGTATCTAACTGTTAAAGTCCAGAATAATTCTCCCATGTGAAGAGAATTTATTGCGCTTAATTATTTCTCTGAGAACTGAGGGGTAATTCAGAACTGCATGGGCTTGGAAAACTTCAAGAGCTCCTTTTGAGCATGAATTTTGAAACATGCATACAGTTTATTTGCTCAGGGAAATGACAGTATCTGTTAGTGAATATAACTAAAGTGAGTAGAAAGTGTCCGGGGTGTAGGGATGTTCGGCCCGTGAGTGACACCTTAGTGGTGACGGAAGGTCTCACCGCGGGTGCCACGATGTAAAGGCAGCGCCGTCAGTGCAGGAGGACAGTCCCTGCTGCCTTCCAGCCGCCCGTGCCCAAGTTGAAGAGTTATATTCATCCTCCATATCAATTACAGCTTTCGTTTCTCCTGGGTCACGCTAGCAGGACGTCAGAGGGCAGGTTGGATTGTTGCCCGGCCAGGTTGGATTGTTTCCCGGTGTCCAGCACCACGACTGTCTCAGCAGACCGGACAGCAGCCATCTGAGGCCGCCTCCCTGGAGCTCTGCCCAGGGCGTGGTGCTGACGCCGTCCCTGGCGTGGCTGCATCCCAGGCTATGTCCCTGACGTGGCCCGCAGTTAACAAGGAGAGTTAATTTAGGAAGTCCAATCCAGGGATTTTCAGCTTGTGCCCGTGGCGCTGATGCTGTCCCAGGGCGGCCTCCCTGACATGCCGGCATCCCTGACATGCCGGCGTCCCTGACATGGTTGCATCCAGGGCGGCCTTCCTGACGGGGTTAAGTCCAGGGCCGTGTCCCTGACGTGTCTGTGTCCTGGGTGGCATCCATGACACGGCTGTGCCCAGGGTGGCCTCCCTGATGTGGCTGCGTCCCCTGCAGCTTCCCTGACGTGGCTATGTCCAGGGCAGTGTCCCTGACGTGGCTGCATCCCTGACGTGGCTGCGTCCTGGGTGGCGTCCCTGACATGGCTGCATCGAGGGCGGCCTCCCTGACGGGGTTGCGTCCCAGGCGGCATCCCTGACGTACCTGTGTCCCTAACTTGGCTGCATCCTGGGTGGCGTCCCTGACATGGCTGCGTCCAGGGCGGCCTCCCTGACGTGCCTGCGTCTTTAACGTGGCTGTGTCCCGGTGGCCTCTCTGATGTGGCTGTGTCCCGAGCAGCATCCCTGACGTGCCTGTGCCCCTGACGTGCCTGCGTCCCTGACGTGCCTGCGTCCCTGACGTGCTTGCGTCCCTGACGTGGCTGCGTCCCCGGCAGCGTTGCTGACGTGGCTGCGTCCCGAGCGGCGTCCCTGACGTGCCCACGAGGGCAGTTAATTTCCAACGCTCCACTGCAGAGATGTTCAGCTTGTGCACGTGGCCGGCTGTTGTGCTGAGAGAAGCTTGGGTGTGCCATGAAAATTTTTAAAGATTATCAATTAAATTGTTTTCAAAGGAAGTTAAAAGCACATTAAATGTATTCTTTCCCTTACTGTTTTTTTTGGATCAACACAATTTAAATGTTCCGTGGAAGTTTCACCATAGGTTTGAGCGGGGTCGTGAGATAAAAAAGGTCGGAAACCCTGTTCTAGAGAGTTCATCTTACCTCAGCCTAACCCTGGTCAGCAAAACCCCCAAAGGATTGCTCAGATATTAAAATTCGTTTTCTTTTAATTTAGATGTTTCGCTCCACATCGCTACGTGATCCTGGATTGTGTCGAGTCTGCCTTGAGTCAGACTCAACCCTAGTCGACTTGGGAGCCCGCGTAGTCCCTGCTGTGGGCTGAACAGAAAGTGTTTCTCGAGCTGCAGCGGGTCGGGGGCCTCCCGGCCCTGGGAGCCGTGACCGTGGCAGTGTTTAGAAGATCTCTGCGCACAGTGGAGTTACCATGAGGTTGCTACACTCAGGGCGGCGCCTGACTGCAAGGACGGGAGCCCTTAGGATCTGCACACAGACCCGCTAAGGGAAGGGCGCCACGTGAGGATAGCTGCAGAGACTGGAAGGACGAGTCCACAGGTCAGTCCGAGGCCAGAGCTGGAGGGGCAGGGAGCAGCTCCCTCCTGAGAGCCCTCCAGGGAGCCACCCTGGTTTGGGGCTCTGGCCCGGGTCCTGCAGGTGCCCGGCAGCCTCGGAACACACGCAGGAAACCTGGGGCCGAGCTGGGATTCTCCCGTTTGTTTTCTTCTCTCTCTCCCTCCCTGTCTTCCTCTCGATTTCCACTTGGCCACTGGGGTGTTAAGTGGAAGACACAGGAAGATTGTAGACACTGGACATTTTCCCTGGCTCTCCAGCCTGCCCTGTTATAAAGACTGTCCTTGCTTGCCTCCTGCAGCTTGGCACACGCAAGGCACACAGCCAGAGTGTCTGCACACTTACGAAGCCACCACGGCCACCTTGCCCACCCGCCCAGTGAAGTTATTATGGACACACCGAATCACTCTCATGCGTGTTCCTCCCTGGACAGGTCACTCCGTGGTCCAGTCCTGCCTTTGCCCCCACGTGGATCTGCTATGACCTTGGAAGGGTTGTTTAACCTTCTTCAGGCTCAGTTTCCTCACAGCACGGTGGGGGCAGGATGTTTTCTCTTGACATTGTATCTAAGGACATAAAATATCTGTGAAAAGCATAATAAAATCTTAAGTGCTTTTAAAGAACAATGAAATGGGTTAATTAACGTGGAACACTTTCTTTCCAGAGCATTAGTGCAGAGATCTCTGGAGCACTTGCACGTCTGTGCCCCACTGCAGCTCTAAAGGAAATACTGACAGAAATGTCCTTCTGTCCAAGACACTGTCCTTCTCCTTACAGAGATCTTCAGTGTATGGGGATGACGATTTCCTGGTCATGTGAGAAAAAGGTTGGTAAAAGAAGGGTGAGGAACAGAGCAAATACTCGGATAGTATTTAGTGGCCCAACAGATTATTCAAGGGATTGTCCAAATAACAACCTTCTTTGCACCCACCAAATCCTTGGAAGAGAGAACAGGATCTGTCGTCTTGTTTATTCATTCATCTGTCCATCAGGTGTTTATTAAGTCCCACTGTGTACCAGGCATTGCACTAGGTGTGGGAATATAAAGATGACTGAAGTTCTTTTTCTGTCTTCTTAAGACACCTGAAAGTCCACTTCTTATATGAACACTCGGTTATCTCGTGATTTATCACAAAATTGAGCAGGGCCCTCTCTGTCTTGAATCAATTTGTCATAAACAAAAATGCCCATCTCTTGAGCGCGTTTTCTCCTAAGAGCACAAGAAGTGGCTGACTCTTCATATGATTAACATAGTTTTATAAACTTTCTGTTTTCATGTTTTCTGTGTTTTATCTTTAGTAAGTCTTTAAGAAAATAATTCATTGTTCACAACTCTGATCAGATCCAAGCTTTTGCGTCAGGACAACCTGTGGATCTGTGGTTTTCCAGACCAGCTGATGAGAGGCCGGGGGCGCAAACTGCTAACCCAGCCACTTCCATGCCGAAGAGAAGGGGATAAACACAGGCTCACTGGGTACTCACCTGCTGTTCTTCTTCGTTTTCTTTAGCCAACTATTCTTGCCTATTATTTGTCTGACTTCACAGCCCTGTTCTAGATTTTGGTCTGAACTTCTCTACCTGCAGAACTTGTGCACTGTGCACCTCGTTGACCACACGGCCATCAGCTAAGCACTGGCTTCTGTGCACCTGTGTGCCCAGGTGCCCTGTGTCCCTCCTGTCGAGAGGGGCTGGTACTGTGACTCTGTCCCCTCAAGCTGAGGCAGATTCAGGCTATCACAGAAATGCAATTTCACGCCCCCCGGAACGAGGCCACCAGCACAGAGCCTCTAAAATTGGTGCTCCGGGTCTGGCTGAGAAGCTCTCTGCATAGCTGGGCACAGGCCTGCAATTAAGGAAGTGGGTCACAATTAGCACAGCCTCAGGTGGGTCAGCAGGAGCCAAAGAATGTAAAATATATGTAATTGAAAGAGAAAAAGAAAACAGCAACATGAATTCTTTATGAGTCATTCTAGTTTCTCCTGTGGGGCTGCGTGGCAGGTCACTGGCACTGTCCTGACCCCAGATTAGGTGGCCTGAGCTTTCCACTCACTGATGCCGTGAACAGGGCACACATCCAAGCCTGGGTCCCCTCCTTGGGGAGCCTGCAGAACTCCAGGCCACCTCCTGTCTCTCCACATGGGTGTTCATGACACATTCAGGGATAAAGCAGGAAGGAGCGAAGGCTAATTTAGGTGAGCAGGTTGTAAAGACAATTGGAATGAGGGTTGGAGAATGTAAAGAGAAACCACGGAAGCCAGTTAAATTTCACAAGCTTGGTGTCTAGAACATACATCTCAGCGTGGACGGTCTCCTTCACAGCTTCAAGTGTGCACAGTGACTATTACTGTTCTTTCACAAACCCTCAGCTTAGAAATTCAATTCCCAGTACTTTTTAAAATAATTCTTGCCGAGTACTTAGATAAATGGTTTCCCCTTTCTCACTCTTTGGCAAGGTTGCTGCTAATTATGATGTCAGGTAAACAGCTGGACAGCTTTTGGGGGAAGGGGCAGGACAGAGGTGACAGAGGTCACCCATGCTCAATCCGTTCTTGCCACTGTGGCTCCAGAAACTGGTGGCATTGTCTTGAGTGACAGGCTCCTGTCACTGCACTCATGTGGCAGGTGGGCTTGGGCACTGGTGGACTTTTCAAGCCCCCAAAAGCTATGATGGCTAGAAACAGAGAAAGATAGTGAACAATTTCCCAGAGTTAATTGTTTAGATTTAAATTTCATGAAACCCACTAAAATATAAAATGCTCAAATATGGCTTTCTGGAATTGGCTTATTTGTTTTTTTTTTCTTTTACTGCCATCACATTTTAAAAAGTGTTTTATGATATATTTAAAAAACTACCCGATTATATATTTACCCAATAGTCCCTAATTATAGACTATCATGTAATTATGTAATTATGGACTTTTAGGAATGCGTATTATTTACTCCCTGGTCCTTAGGAACTGTTATGAACTATTGTGCATAATCAGGGATGTTGTAGAGCACATGCTATTCATTCAGTAGTTGGAGCCATTATAGTCTGTCCTGTCAAGATCTACACAGAGAATGTTCTGGTTCCTGAATCACCCATCTGATGGGAGGCAGGAGCCCTGCAGACCTGCCACTGACCGGGGCCCTGGTGAGGAAGCAGTAACTGCAGCTAGTCATCCTGGAGGGACCCGCCAGGGCAGGGCCATCAACCCAGGAAGACAGTGACAGTGTCACAATTCATCCCGAAAGACGTTTTGTACTGTAATCCACATTTAAATATCTGGCAGGAAATATGTTTTATTTTTAAAGTTAATATGTGTGTTGCAACAAGAAAGAGTTCAGATTAAATGTAGAACCCACAAGCCATTGTTGTTAGAACAGCAACTGAACAGAGTTACTGGCAAATGTAAACCTGTTTTACAAAACTGAACACACCTATGCCCTCTTTGATTTTTTTTGTTGAATTTAGGAGGCTCAATGGTAGACACATCTGCAAGTGGAAATCATGTAAAAGGAAGTTAAAAATACAGAAATGTTGTCTATGATATGGAAGGAGGACCCAGCCCAGATCAGGGAAGGTCACCTTTGCTGTTGATTCTGCCACAAAGTAGATGCCCCGTTAACAAAGACGCCCACACTGACCACAGAGGGTTTACTGAGAGGGGGCCTGTAGTTTACAGATGGCCAGAGGGATTGCAAGGCTTGCTCCAAGTCATCCTATTGGTTAGGTAGGTCACTGCTCAGCTAGCTTAACTAGGTAACTAGCTTAACTATCCTAGCTTAACTAGGTCACTGCTCAGCTTTCTCCAAATCTGGTCAAATTTGCCTTTAATGTATGTTATTTTCTTTTGTCAAGGTTTGGTTACCTACCGCTGTGCGCGTGCAATGTCTGAGGGAAGGCCATGCCTAGGCAAATGTTCCCCAGCAATGATGAGAATTGAATTAAATTAAAAACCTAGACTGCATAGCATTTACCAACCACCTACCAATCTGTTATTTTAGTAAGTTAGAAGGAAAGAAAGAGAATGGCCAAACACACTGGAAATAAAAAAATCTGTACTTCTGTTTTCATTCTGCTAGGACTCCATGTAGAGTTTCCCTGGGAAGATCTCTCCCCATGGCTTTCAAGGAAGATTTTGATTTGAAACAACATGTGGAAGACAAAAGTAAAAATACAATTGCATTCTGAATTTCCAGAGAGCAGTTTTCTGAAAGAATGTGACCCTCCTGCATATCCACTTCTTAACCACGGGCTCATCAGCACTTTTGATGTTTAAAAAGGCACAATAAAAACAGATTTCAGGAACATCCTCTTTTTTTTTTTTTTTTTTTATAAAGTGAGGAATGGAAAAATCATTAAAAATGTCACTGGGGTAATTTACCACACCCCAGTGGAGTCTTCATGGCTTACAGGTGAGGGACAAAATCTGTATTAGTTGGAACCACCGGGTCCCCCACATGCCTCTGAGGGGAGAGGCCGCCTCCCCTTTCAAGTGCTAATGTGCACAGAATCACCCCACTGCGGCTGACTTGGGAGCACTTGCAGGCAGCAGCATGGAAAATCACAAAACAAAAGCAATCCAGGGATTAGTGAGATTAGGACTCACCTCCGGACTTCAGAGAAACATCTTCACTAGTCTCCATGTTTGGTAAATAAATAGATGTGATTAAAGCGGCAAGAAGTAGAGTTTTAAATTAACGCAAATTCACAACAGCTTGTGAGTCACTGGATTTTAGCAAAGGCTTCCTTCCACGGTTCTGATTCCAAGCAGGTCCAAATGGAAGTGATCCCTACGGTCCATGCACAGATTCCTACCTCTCTCCCAGCATCAAGGTTCGCTTTTCTGTGGGGCTGATTGACGCAGTGCAGACCAAGGTCACATCTGCAGCTCTGTGTGAGTAGGCAGCTTGCTTCTCGAGGTCTCCCTGATTGTGTGTGAATACGATTTTATTTCAAGAAGTATCACTGTGCCAAAGACAAACCTGATTTAATAAAAATAGTATCATTGTAAGGCAGGAACACGGCTGCCTCGTGGTCAGTATTTCATATTGAGTTTCTGTAGAGTCTAAAGTTGTGTCTCCTTTATAAAGAACGGAGGATGGTTTGCATAAATATCTCTTCTGATGCACATTTACACACAATGTTCTTTGTAAAGCCTCATTCTAAGCGATTCCTTGGCCCTGGGAAATCATGACTTATTAAAACTCCATGGCTTATTAAAAGTAAAATGAAAGAAAGGAAAGAAACTTCTTGCGGTATGCTCTCAGTAGCTGGCATTATTAATAGTGTTAAAATCATTTTCCTGTCTTTATCACTTTACGGCCAAGCTATAAAATTATATCAAATACAAAATTCTTCTCAACAATGATGTTGTATTGGCTATTCAAAATTCATGGGATCCTGAAATACTTTATTTCTTAGAAGCACGAAGTACAAATACGATTAAGTAAACAGAAAAATGTGCACATTAGTTGAAGACATCATGCTACAAGGGCAGCAAAGTCAGTCTTGCCATTTCTTAATGATGTTGAATTCTTACCCCGGAATAGGCAATTTTCAAAGCCTGTAGAACTTAAAAGAATCAGAATGCTTCTGTCAAGAAATGTACAGTTTGGGAAAAGGCAAACATAAGGACACGAGAATGTGTCAGTAAGTAATGGGTGAGATGAAACTGGGAGAGTCCAGAAAGGTCACAGGGAAAGGGACATTTAAGATGGCATGGGGCGGTTACAGTGGGACTGGCAGGAAACGGAGCAGGATTTGAGAATGAGTAGGGTGGTACAGCTGGTGAACGCCGACTTTCCTTAACCTACCCTTACTAATTCAATAAAATTTGTTCTGAGCATGTTAAAATCTAAACCCTATGCCAACAAGGTATGACCAAGCAGAATATTCATTTATAGAATGTCCACACACATATTCTAAAATATTCAAGGGAGATGAATAATTCAACAAATTCATCATTGGCTAAACACGGGCCTCTGAGTACAGACACTCTCGGCTGTGTGACTTCCCCATTCAGCGCCCGCGGGTCAGGTGGTAATTGAGCAGAGGGCTCTACAATTTCAAACCACCTAGACCCCAAAATTAAAATACACGTTCACCAACTTGTGAACTAGATACAGGTTTACATGGTCTCTGGGACTAATATTCCTAATAAAGCATCCTTTTTAACAAAACTGAAAATCAATAATAGGAGAAGTTTCAAAATTGACACTAGCCTTTTGAGAAACTGGAAATAGATCTTCCTGTCAAAGACTAACGCGGCTGTCCTCTGTCTAGACTGCAGCGGGAGCAAAATTATCAGATTTTCATTTCCTCAATTTCACTCCACAGTGGTAGAACGTGTGAGTATTGATTCATCTGCTGAAACAAAAAGCAGAAGGGCTCTTCACCACGGCAGGGTCAGGCGGGTGTGCGGGTGTCTAATTATACCTAGAGAGAGCGTATAAATCTTCCCCGGTCATTATGGGCGTGCGCACGTCCAAAGGCATCATTAGAATCCTTTTAACCCACCACTCATCTTCCTTCTGTTTTATGGGAGGTCATAGACCCTAGAGTGAGTATTATCATGCTTCAGAGATTTTCAAATTTGTATCGGAAATAAGATTTGCTGCATGAGAAGACTGACATGCTTCTCTGTTTGCACAAGCAAATCTGTAAATATGCATCAGCGCAGTCTCTCTGCACACACACCAGGCGCAGACCAGCGAGTGTCTGGGCTCCTGCACCCCGGGGCCCACGAGTGGGTTTGATTCCCACGGTGACATCCTGCTCCAGCACATGAAACATTTGTGTCCCAGGGAACACATTGACATGTTCAAATTTCATCATTATGTTATGCAAGGTCATTAATTCATCAGAAAAACAGTAGATAATTTATATAATCCTCTATAAATTATCAAGTCATGCATTGCAATTGTAATTACCATGGCAATATAGTATTTGCTTAAAGTAGGACTGTATTTTTCAGTTACCATGCCAACTTCAGGTGAATTGCACTAAACATTATAATGCTTTCATTTTTTTAAACAAGAATAAAATATTGTGTATTTTAAAAATATATGAAGGCAAGAGATATCACCAAAAGAAGAAAATACGATAAACTTCTTTTACCAAAACTACCAGGGTTTTGCCAATAGAATCAGGACAGTAACAGAGCTCATAATTATCAAAGGCACAGCCTGGAAAGAGTCAAATTTATATTTTCTTTATTGTTAAAAGCCAAAGGCAATTCTTGGGAGTTTTTGTTTTTGACGTTTCTCTCCCGCTTACGCACGCAGCGGGATATGGGACTGAGTGTGGAGAGCCATTTTGCAATCTGCTTTGTTCACTCGTGGACATTTTTCCAAGTCAGCAAATGCGGATTTGCCTCATTCTTTTTAATCGCTGAATAGTGTAGATGTTCACTAATTTATTTAACAGATTTCCTCTGATGAACATTGAGGTCGATTCCAATTTCCTCTGCTATAAATAATGTTGTAATGAACATCATTGTGTTTATATATATATATATTTTTTTTTTGACTTATCTGATTCTTTCCATCACCTACAGCAGAGTCAAACTTGACTGTTAGAGGTAAATTTATTTTAAATGTTTATCATTTTGATATGTCAAATCATCCAGAAACTGTAAGTGTTCATGTCTATTCTGACCAACATGGGAAAGGTTCTCAGATTATTTTTTTTGTTTTTTCTTCTAGGAAAGCAAAGGGCAAACACAATTTTGGATCATTTTCACTGATTACTAGTGAAGCAGAACATGGCTCATGCTTTATTGTTCATTCATATTTCTCCCTTTGTTAATTTATCAGTTTGCTTTTCAAATGCTGTGCAATTAGAGGCTTAGCATCTATTTATCAACGTCTAAGCCTCCTTGGATTTCTGATTCACATGTTGCTGTTTACATTAAGATCTTTCTGACTCTGAACATGGTTTAGTGTAAAATGTGGTGCAGTGGTCCAGCTTTATTTTTTTGCGTCGTCATTGATTAAGCAGTATTTTTCCCTGACGTTCTGAGATGTGGATGATTATCCCATCTGATGCTTTTCTCTTCTGCTCCAGCCTATGTCTGAGCACAGGGCTCTCCCTGCGCAGTGAGGTCACTTTCCTTGCAGTAGCCTCAGTACTCAGGGCTCCTCTGCTTCAGTTTCCTCTCTGAGGACTCAGGGCTGCATTGTCCACTTCCCAGGGTCACAGCAACTGTGCCTCCTGGTTATTCTGACATGTATTTACTCTTCCAGACCGATTTTAGAAACAGTCTTACAAAGTTCCTAACGTAGCCCACTGTGAGTTACACAGCTCTTTGGTGTTATGTAGATGCAGAAATAGGCAAAGTCTTTCTAATTGTGAGCCTCCCCAGCCAAAATGAGGTGTCTGTTTTATTGAATCAAGATTTATTGTAAGTATTTGAAATCACGCAAGTTTTTCCACATGAAAGTTGTTTTTGATGTTTTCTATTTTGTGTCCCTCCATGCACTGCTGTATACAGAATATGCATGATATACTAATATAGTATACAGATGATGCCAAAAACGTATATACATTTTAAGATAGGAAATTAAAATTGTAATGCTTGAATGACATTTGACTTCTGCAATTATAAGAGATACAAGGTACAATATATAAGATAAATGTAATCGATATATGTTGAGTATTACAATTTTAATACAGTAATGAAATGTGTATTTTAAGAAAATAATTTCTTAAAATGTGTACACATTTTTTTGGTTCCTTCTGTATATTTCCATAATATCGTAAGCAGACTATCTTCATTATACTTGTGTTTGAATGTTTTTGTATATTATCAAATTTTTTACATGCATGTCCATTTCTTTGGACACCATCTACATCACTACTGAACTTACATGTACCTAAACAGTGTACATACATATACTAATGTGATTTCCTATTGGTAATAAAGCTTTTTCTTTTATATACCAGGTCTGACAATTAAGCTCATGAACTCCTACTAGAAAAAGTGCTACATACCTCATTGATGAATGTTACTGGGGTCACCTCTGAAGTCCTCCCCCTGGGAAGGACCTGTGCACATCAGCGTGAACAGAGCTGTGAGACACTGATATACCAAGGCTATGAAACCTCTCTGACCTGTTTGTACAGTGCTGACAACATAAGTGCGTGGCAGCAGTTCTCAAACTTAATTGTTGGACCTGGTAGGTATATATTTGAAAATTTTCTGATGGTTCTCTGTTAATGTTATCGTTTTCCCTTTTGTGAGTATTTATACTTTATTACTTTCACCCTGAAGAGTTGCGTTGGTCAGTACATCCAAAAGAAAGTTAGCAATGACCAAAGAGGGGGGAAAACTCATTTTGCTTCTAATGTGAACAGAATATTTTTCATTTCTTTGAAGCATGCAGACTATGTTCCTCAAAAAGCTAATCTTCTCGGTTTTTCCTTGGGTCCTCCACTTTTGCCACTTACTTTGCTGTTTGTCCCACCCCTCTGTGTACTCAGGTGGGCTCTGGAGATGGTGGAGCCCGGGGCATTGGGACGGCATCGCCCCAGCCCTCTGGCCACTCCATCACTGTTAGATGTTGAGCAAATCAAGGGAGAGGAAACAGGAATTAGCATTTGTATCTGCTCATCTCAGGTCTAAGTGTGATGCCTACTTACAAAGCAAATGTAATCATTTCTCCACAGAAAAACTCTTTCTCAAAGATGGGGTCATTCCCTAGTTTCAGAATGGATAATTTCTTTCAGACTTAGCCTCTTTAACTTTGTTTTGTTTATTTTAGTCATTTATGTGATATAGTAGTTTGTGTAAATATTCATTGTACCACTATATTTTGGTTATTTATAGTGTATGAATAATTTTTATTAATGAAACAAAAGTTATTTAAAAAATTAAAATAAAATCATGTGTTTTCCACATACAACATAGTGGTTAAAGACATAGAAACTGTATTTGGAGAGATGGTATTAAAACTCTTAATTTGCCTAGAATTCTAGAACTGGTAGTTAACCACTTAATCTTCACTTTCCTTTTTGAGAGAATTATGATTATGATAATTACTCAGGAAGTTTGTAGTGAGATTTCAAGAAATAACATGTCTACAGCACGTGAGCAGGTTAAGTTATAGTAAATGTGAGCTCTCCATTATTACAATAAACGTTATAAAGTTTGAAGACTTGGCAGCATCAGCTCTGTGCCCTTCTCCATTACTGTCACATGTGTGTTCAAGGCAGATGTGTGTGTGTATACATACATACATGTATATATATAGAGAGAGTGAGGCTGACAGAGTTTGGGTGAGTAAATTTTGTGATTTTTATAATAACTTTCATAAATATGATTTCTTGAACTTGGACATCTTTATATGACTAGAACACAGAGACTTCCAGGTTCTTGTCTCTGGCAATAGTGAAAGTCACTGCTATGTAGAGGAGGGTCCCTGAGTCCTGGCAGGTGCCAGGCTCGAGGCGTGAAGCTGCACAGAGGACCACACTCCTGGAGACGGCTGAAGAGGCACCGTGTTTGCGCTTTTACTCTTCCTTAAAAAACAGTTCAGGATTTATTCCAGAATGGTATCTGTTGTAACATCCAGCTGGGGCTGCGGGTTTGAGGAGCTTGGGGTGGGCCCAGGCGAGCCCAGTGGCATCAGGAGGCAGGTGGAGAGGGCTGCAGCGTGAAGCCACTGAAGCCACTGAGCACGGCCTTCCAGCCACCAGGAGGCCACGGTGCAGGCCCCTCCTGCTCACCTGGGAATGTGAACACTGCCCAGGGCTGGTGAGGCAGTCAAGGTGTCCAAGCTGCAGCCTAAAGCACCATTGTAATGGGAAGGGAGAAAGCCACACTGCACCAAAACCAGCCTGAGATGCACCAATGTGGGTGAGTTTGACACACGGGTGACATGCAGCGATCACACAGGTATATGATTCAGATTCAAGGGATAAGATGTTGACACCAAGAGATGGTGAGAGTCACCTGTGCACATTGTCCCACCCAGGGAAACCACTGGGAAAGCTGCACGAGAAGTCACCTCACAAGCACCACAAGTAACATTCAGGTATCCACAGGAAGGCAAAAAAAAAAAAATAATAATAATAAATAAAAAAAATGCAATAACATTGTATTCATGATGTATGTATATATGACTTAATAAAAAAAATGCAGTGACATTTAAAAAAGGAAACAGAAGAGGCCAGATAGGGTGGCTCCTGCCGGTAATCCCAGCACTCTGGGAGGCCAAAGTGGGAGGATCCCTTGAGCTCTGGTGTTCAAAACCAGGCTGGCAAGAGCTAGATCTTGTCTCTACTAAAACTAGAAAAACTATCCAGGCATTGTGGTGGGCACTTGTAGTCCCAGCTACTAGGGAGGCAGAGCCCAACAATTTGAGGTTGACGTGAGCTATCATGATGCCATGACAATCTAGCCTGGGCAACAGAGTGAGACTCTGTCTGGAAAAAAAAAAGAAAGAAAGAAAGAAAGAAAAGAAAGGAAATAGAGGAATAAGAAAATGCTAAAAGACTTAAGCATTAAAATACAAATTATTACCTTAAATGCAAATAGTAAAACACACCAATCAAAAGCCAGAAATTAACCAAAATACATAACGTCAACTATTTATAGTAAAATCACTTTAAATTCAATAACATAGATTAGTTGAAAGAAAATAATAGGAAAAAGTTACCATGAAAATATTAATTAAAAAAAGAAAAAGAGTCTGTATTAGATCTGATAAAGTAGATTCAGAAAAAAGTGACATGAGGGTATTGCTAAGACATAGCAGTCTTGGTATACGGCAGGCAACTAAGTCTGAAGATACGTGTGCTACAACCTGTATAGTGGAAAGGAGGGACAAAGCTGGGTCTTAGTTGGGGAACTGAGGTCCTGCTTGGTAGAGCGGCAGCTGGGAAGTGGAAGATGGGAGCACCACCTCCAGCCCACAGGAGTGAACCAGGCAGTGGGGAACCTCTGTGTCTGACCCACATGTATAGACCCAGGCTAATCCACAGACAGGAACCTCTGTGTCTGACCCACTTGTGCAGCTCCAGGCCTATCCACAGACAGGAGCCCCTGTGTCTGACCCACATGTATAGATCTAAGCTAATCCATGGGTAGAGAACCACTATGTAACAGCCTAATAATCATTAAAGAAATTTAACTCATGGGCAGTGCCTGTGGCTCAGTGGGTAGGGCACCAGCCCCATATACCGAGGATGGTGGGTTCAAACCTGGCCCCAGCCAAACTGCAACAAAAAAATGGCTGGGTGTTGTGGTGGGCACCTGTAGTCCCAGCTGCTTGGGAAGTTGAGGCAAGAGAATCCCTAAGCCCAGGATTAGGGATTGCTGTGAGCTGTGATGCCACAGCACTCCACTGCGGGGGACAAAGTGAGGCTCTGTCTCTACGAAAGAAAAAAAGAAAGAAAAAAGAAAAGAAAAGAAAAGAAAAGAAAAGAAAAGAAAAGAAAAGAAAAGAAAAGAAAAAGAAATTTAACTCATAATTAAAGCTCCTAGAAAACAAATCTCCAGGCCCAGATGATTTCACTGGATAATTCTACCAAAAATTTAAGAATTATGTTTGCGTGATCTCTTCCAAAAGTTTAAGAGTGAGCAATCCCAATTACGTTAGCATTACTCTGATACCAAATCCAGATAAACACAGTATAAAACAAAATTCCTCAAACCAATCTCTCTTACCAATTTAGATATAAACCTATTTAAGTATTAGCAAACTGAGTTTAACCACTAAAATAAAAAAAAAAGAAAAAATTACATAATGAAAAATGAGAATGAAATTTATTTCAAATATGTAAGACTGGTGAAATATTCAAAAATCAATAGATTATTACAAATAATCATAAAAATATTTTTTTTATGGTAACACACCATAAAAAATAGGGGAAAAAAATCACATAATAATATTAATTGATGCAGAGAAAAGATTTGACAAAATTCAACACCCATCCATGCTGAAAATAGTGCTCAGGATGATGGAGCTGAAGGAAATCACTTTAACTTGGTAAATGGGAAGAGACCAGCAGATAACTTCAGTTCTGATAAGACAAATTCATACAAGGAAAGACTTACTATTAATATTTTCCAAGACCAGAGCAAATCATGGTAACAAATTTCTCAACAAGATAGTATAAGACTGGGTGTTTATACACATGCACATATGACTTTAT
Source organism: Loris lydekkerianus (assembly GCA_963574355.1). NCBI lineage: Eukaryota > Metazoa > Chordata > Mammalia > Primates > Lorisidae > Loris > Loris lydekkerianus. The sequence goes on from CAUYPK010038448.1 coordinate 56,175, forward strand.
AACAACAAGGAAAAACATGGAATTACATTTGATCATATCAAATATAAAAGTCAACCCAATTTAGTTTTATTATTCAGGAAAGTAATAGTTTTCAGCAAAGTGAAAATTTTCATATGAACTATTTTCCCTTAATAGTAAACAAAATTGAAGAGAATGTCTTGCAACATTGCACTTCCTAGCTAGTTTCTTAATAAACGTCCCGAAACTTCACTCTGCTGAGAGACATTCAAAGATACTTATGTTAAAAATTCAACAGATAACTTAGGATGAAAGTCTAAGAACATTGATAAATTCTAAAAGAAGGAGAAAGAGGAAAGGGAGCATGAACAGCAGAAAGGACAAAAATAAAAACGAGAGGCTTGACCGTGGACACACAGTGATGACATGTATCATAGTGAGTGAATGGAGGTTTAACACACCAGCTCATTTTACAGAAATTATTGTATTAAATTTAAAAAATCCAACTCCATGGTATTTCTAACAAGCCCACCGCAAAATAATAATGTTAATAATCAAAGTAAAAGGATGAAAAAGATATACTCTGCAAATGTGTATCAGAAGAAAACAGGAGTGACTGTATTAATTTTAGAAAATTAAACTTCAGAGCAATGAGAGGAAAAGGTTTACAGACAGGGCCATCTTCACACACCGGGAAGTCTCAGCCGTCCTAAAAATGTACGCAGTAACAGAGAGACTCCAAATTCGTGAAGCGAGAACTTAGAGAACTAAAGGGGAAATGGACAAGTCCACAATTATCGTTAGAGGCATTAGCAGGTCTTTCTTTAAAATCAATAGAACAAGTAGATGGAAAATCAGGATGAATAATAGAAAAACAACACATCGAATAACTGGCCCAATTGATTTTTGTGGAACATTGTCACCACCACCAGCAGAACATACATTCTCTTCAAAGGCATGGGGAACAGTCACCAGGGTGGAGCACACTCTGGGTCATAGAACAAACCTGAGGATTAGGTCTTTTCAAAAGTTTTGTCCGTTTTTAAGAGTCTACTTTAAACTGTAATATCTCAGTGAATATTTATTCAATTTAATCAAAATAAGCGCCATTTGAATCAGTGCACTTTTGCCAACGTAACACAAGTCTATTAATTCCGTCGGCATAAAAATTGGGTGCTCGGGATTCGATGAAGTCAACAAAGGCCGTTTTTGCTAGGGCCTGATTGGCAAAGGTTCTACCGGTGAGAAAGTTACCGAAGTGCTTGAAAAGATGGTAGTTGGTTGGCGAGAGGTCTGGGGAGTATGGTGGGTGGGGCAGAACTTCAACGCTCAATTCCTTTAATTTTCGGACAGTGATTTGTGAGACGTGGGGCCGGGCGTTGTTGTGGAGCAGGATCGGACCTCTTCTGTTGACCAGTGCTGGCTGCTGCTGACGCAATTTTCAGTACATTTCATTGATTTCCTCACAATAGGACTCTGCTGTGATGGTTTGACCTGGTTGCAGAAAGTTATAGTGAATCACACCAGCCACTGACCACCATACAGTAACCAGATCTTTTTTTGGTGGGGTTTTGCCTTTGGGAAGTGCCTGGGTGGCTCATCGGTGTCCAACCACTGTCCTGAATGTTTCCCATTGTCGTAGAGAATCCACTCTTCATCACACGTGATGATCCGATCCAAAAAAGGATC
>CAUYPK010038451.1:0-11030 GCA_963574355.1 Loris lydekkerianus
AGTGTGAAGCTAGAATTCCTTCAGGGTGATGCCAGGTTCTATTTGAAATTCATTTACAACCTGCTTGGGTGAAGAAGCCATTGTCTTCAGAAACCTTGGTGTAGTTGAACTGAGGGTTACTGTTGTGACCTGAAGCTCACCATTTAAAGGGATCATCCAAGGAAAATCATGGAATTATTGGTTATAAAGGTGATTGTTGGCATATCCTATGCAATATATCTAAATTGAATAATGGTACCAGATAAAATTACAGATGTGAATGAAGCTTGTGTAGCTACCATTATCATGTGTAATCAATAAATGATTTAATTCTCTTAAATTTTTTTATTTTTTTTTAAATTTGAGATTAAAAGGGTTACCTAAGGTTTTATGCCTTCTGGACAGGTATTTAATTTTTCTGGGCCTTTCTAGTTTTTGACTATAAAATAAGGAGGTTGAAATTTTTGATCTGTAAAGTTCCTTTCCTAGGGTGGCGCCTGTGGCTCAAGGAGTAGGGTGCTGGCCCCATATAGGGTTTAAACCTGACCCTCGCCAAAAAAAAAAAAATAAAAATAAATAAATAAATAAATAAAGTTCCTTTCCTTAGCTTGGACAGACTAAGAAGCTATGGTTTTAATCATTTCTTTTAGGGTATAAAAGTATAAGTTTATTTTGTATTTTAGAAGAGAGACATTGAGAGGAGAGGGGGGAAAAGAGAGAGAGAAGCTGTAGGGAGAAAAGAGCATGGAGATGGTGTGGTATCCCAAAGAAAGAAAAAGCTAGTAATTTCTCATCTCCAGGTGTTAGTTTTCCCACTACCTAGTGGTTCTTAACATTTTTTGGTCAGAGATCTTTTGGCTCTAATGAAAGATACTATGTTTAGAAAAATGCATGAATGCATGTAGACACAAATTTCATATCATTTCAGCATTTAAGAACTGGTGGGGATCTACCCAAAGGAAAAGAAGTCATTTTATAAAAAAGACACCTGCACCTATATGATGGCAGCACAATTCACAATTGCAAAGATAAGGAACCAACCTAAGTGCTCACCAACCAAGGAGAGATAAAGAAAATTTGGTATATATGTATGCCAGGAAATACTTCTCAGGCAGCCATTAAAATTTTGGAGGCAGAAGCTCTGGAGGAAGCACTAGCCATCTTTTGCAGCAACTTGAAAGGAACTGGAGAACATTAACCTAAGTGAAGTAACCCAGGAACCAAAAACCAAATATCACATATTCTCACTTTTAAGTGGGAGCTGAGCAACGGGCATAGCTGGCCATATGTCATACAGAGTGCCATAATGGACCCTGGAGACTCAGAAGGGGGGGAAGTAAGAGGGAAGAGCGGGATGAAAAATTATCTATTGCAGTGGGAGCCCATGCTCAGTGGTTAGGGTGCTGGCCAATGCTCCAGGGCTGGTGGGTTTGAACCTGGCCCAGGCCTGCTAAACAAACAAAAAAAATAGCTGGGCGTTGTGATGGGTACCTGTAGTCCCAGCTACTAGGGAGGCTGAGGCAAGAGAATCGCTTGAGCTCAGGAGCTTTTTTTTTTTAGAGACAGAATCTCACTTTGTCACTCTCGGTAGAGTGCCGTGGCATCATAGCTCACAGCAACCTCCAGCTCTTGGGCTTAGGCGATTCTCTTGCCTCAGCCTCCCAAGTAGCTGGGACTACAGGCGCCCACCACAATGCCCGGCTATTTTTTGTTACAGTTTGGCTGAGGCCAGGTTTGAACCCGCCACCCTCGGTATATGGGACTGGTGCCCTATTCACTGAGCCACAGGTGCCACCCTGAACCCAGGAGTTTGAGGTTGCTGTGAGCTATGATGACACAGCATTCTACCGACAGTGATAAAGTGAGACTCTCAACTTAAAAAAAAAAAAAAAAAAAAAGATTTATTGGGTACAATGTACACTGTTCAGGTGATGGGTACATTAAACCTAAACTTCTCCACTATACAATTCAGCCATGTAAAAATTACAAAAAAATTATATCCTCTAAATCTATTAAAATTAAAAACTGCTTAATTAGATGGTTACCTCCATGATTCTGTAACTAAAGTTATTGGTGGGAGGAAAATAAATAGAATGTTCACTTTAGAATCACTCTGAATACAAAGGTCAATAACATATCCCAAATTGTCTGAAAGGTTTATATGTACAAGGTTTATTTTTAAATTAAACTTATGTTTATTTCTTTAACATTTTTTTTACTTTATTTTTTTGAGATGTGGTCTTGTGTTATTGCCCAAACTAGAATGCAGGGGCATCATTATAGCTCACTGCAATCTTGGGCTCCTAGGTTCAAGTGATCCTCATTACTCAGCCTTCTGTGTAGCTGGAACTACAGGTAATCAACATCATGCCTGGCTATTTTTTAAATTTTTTGTAGAGGTGGGGCTCTTGCTATGTTGCCACAGCTGGTCTTAAACTCTTGGCCTCAAGTGATCCTCCCACCTTGACCTCCCAAAGTGCTGGGATTACAGGTATGATTACTATGCATGGCCCTAATGGGGCTAATTTTAATTTGTAGAGGTGGGATTTCCCAGATGGTGCCTGTTCCCTGAGAAACTATATTAAATTACAGAAGGAAGGAAACTGAGGTATTCTATGTATCCAGCCCTGTTGGATCTTTCACATGTATAATTATTTGCAATGCTTCCAAATAAGCTTGTGAAATAGATCTTATTATTTCCATTTATGTAATTGAGGGAAACTGTGGATCTGAGAAATAAAATAATTTGTTCTAGATCACAAACAGTAAGTGACAGAAGTTAGACTGAATCCCATATCAAGTTGTACAGACTTTTCTCTGGCAGGAACATATACAGCACCATTTTATCAGGGTATTGGCTCAAATGTTAATTCACAACTAAATTGTGAGATGTATGATAAAATTCTAGAAACTAGATTACACAATCCTAGGGAAGAAGATGGGTGAGAAAACTAGAACTAACAATTACAGTATGCCTACAATGTGTTAGGCACTTTCTATAACCAATTTCATCAACCTTGTAGAACTTTTCAGGATTAACTGTCTCCATCCATGAGACAAGAAAACTAGGGCTTAGAGGGCTTAGAGGGTTCAAATCTCTTGGTTAAGATCATCCAGCTACTAGTAATTTTCAATATTTCCAGACTGCCTTGGGGTTGTATCTTTTCTTTTGGGCCTTTATCCAATATCATAGTCCCTCTTTAATGAGACATGAAAGTATAGCGAAAAATAATAGGTGAATTGGGATTTGATTTCAAGCCCTCCACTCACTGGATGTGTGGTTTTGGCAAATCACTTAATTTCTCCTAGCCTAAGTTTTGTTATTTGTCAAATGAAAATAGTAAGATCTTCTAACCTTCCCAGGCAGGGTTATCATGAGGCTGAAACAAGATCTGAGAAAATATTTTACAAAGTGCAGTTTGGCACCTGTAGCTCAGTGGCTAGGGTGACAACCACATACACTGGTACTGGTGGGTTTGAACCCAGCCTGGGCCTGCCAAATAACAACTATAACCAAAAAATAGCCAGGTACTGTGGCAGGCGCCTATAGTCCCAGCCACTTGGGAGGCTAAAGCAAGAGAATCGCTTAAGCCCAAGAGTTGGAGGTTGCTGTGAGCTGTGATGCCACAGCACTCTACCAAGGGCAACATAGTGAGACTCTGTCTCAAAAAAAAAAAAAAGATTTTACAAAGTGCTATATAATATAATGGATATTTGCCATATTCTTCATCATGATTACCACCATCATCAACATCTTAGCTAGAGAAGGATGATAGTACAATGTTTTGAGCCTCTTTGTTTTATTAGCAGAACTTTGGAATGACCAGGAGAAGACTTAAAATGCTTTTGAGAAAACCTTTGTGGTAGCTGAGAAAGTTCAAAAGCTATGTTAAGGGACTGTATTTTTGGGGGAAATCTTGCAAAGGAGCCAGACAAGATGACCTCTTATAGGGAAATGAATGGAAAAGGTTAGAATTAGAAAGTGATAATTTAGGATCCTTACCAGATCTCTTGACCAGCAGTTCTTTTGTTGGAACTTTCACTATTCCGAGCAGGTAATCTTTGCATGATTGAATACTGGCAATATCACCAGCTGTTAAATCAAGACCAGAAAAAAAAAATTATCTGGTGGTCTACTGACCAAGGTGGTTGTATTGACAGTGTATCCACATAACACTCCATTTACACTCATTGAATTTCAGCATGGAAAAAAGCATTAGAGATTATCTTGCTCACGCATCTCTAGGGAAGAAGATGAGAAGGAAAAGGAAAACTAACATTTACTGCATACCTACTAGTGTGAACATCCTCAAAATTATTTATTTATTCATTCCTGAGACAGAGTCTTTTTTTGTTACTCTTGGTAGAGTGCTATCTCAAAGCTCACAGCAACCTCAAATTCGTGGGTTTAAGCAATTCTCTTGCCTCAGCCTTCCAAGTAGCTGGGACTACAGGCACCTGCCATAATGCCCGGCTATTTTTAGAGATGAAGTCTTGCTTTGGCTTAGGCTGGTCTCGAACTCATGAGCTCAGGCAATCCACCTGCCTCGGCCTCCCAGAGTGCTAGGATTACAGGCATGAGCCACAGCACTTGGCCTACTCAAAATCATTTTTTTAATTAAATATTTTATTTTGAAAAAATTTCAAACACACAGAAAAGTTCCAAAAATGTGATAATGAATTCCTATAGACCTTTCGCCTTGATTCATCCACTAACATTTTGACACATTTGCTTTATCTCTCTACACTGTCTCTCACACACTTAATATATATCCTTCCTATTTTCTTTGTGTGTGTGTGTGTGTGTGTGTGTTGAGACCGAGTCTCACCCTATGCCCTGAGCAGAGTACGATGCTGTCATAGCTCACTGCAACCTCAGACTCAGACTGTGGGCATCCTGCTGCCTCAGCCTCCAGAAGCTGCTGGGATTACAGGCACTTGCTGCAGTGCCCGGCTGGGTTTTTCCATTTTTTTAGGAGTCGGGGTCTCTCTCTTGCTCAGGCAAGTCTCAAACCGCTGAGTTCAAGCAATTCTCCCTCCTCTGCCTCCCACAGTGTTGGGATTACAGGTGTGAGCCACCACGCCCAGCTATTGTTCCTATTTTTTTCTGTATCTTTCAAAAATAAGTTGCAAAGATTATGACCCCCTCACCTTTGAACATTTCAGCATATTATCTCTTAGGAATGGTTATACCATTCAAAACAGAGCCTCTTTTAATTCTGATCATGATGAGTCATTTAGTGCTCACCTGACTTGGTATTTTCATGGTAGATAGCAAAGGTAACTTCTGCAAACTCCAATAGCTCTGCCAGGAAACAGGCCTCTCCACTACAGTGCTGAGTTACCAAATTACATGAGAACTCAATGTGATGGGAGAATTCAGGACAGAAGGAACAGGCCACAGGGCGGGTTCGGCGCTGTTCTCCCTTGGGCAGGAAGGAGAGATGAGTGGTGACAGAGGCATTGACCCCAACTGTGGCACTAAGCTGTAGAGCAGGTTCCTGTTCGGCCAAGGCCCTGTAGGGGAGAGGGGTGAAAATGAGAAGGCACCATGCTAATATCAGAAATCAGCTTGATTGCCTAGAAAATAACTCCATTTCTTCCATGAGACCACCAAGAACACTAACCAACTATGTTTTCTACCTAGGCTTTTGGCAGTGCCACATATGCTTTCTTCGTAATCAATATATCACAATGTGTTTGTATGGGGGTGGAGGGAGAATGCCTATCAGAGGACACTCTGAGGATAATCCATTGTCCTGTCAATGCCCTTCAGTCAAAGACTACAGGAATTAATTATAGTTGAACAAGTTCAGTTTATTGCTTTATTGCAATGAAAGAAAATATACTCCATGGGGAACTATGAGAAACCATAGGACATCTCAGTAAGAAGGATCAGAAAGGACTTACGAACATTGGGCTCATGTTAACTAATTCAGGAAATAGCACAAACAACAGTTTGTTCTGAATTGATTTTCTTTATGGATCTTATCTATAAGGTAGAAACACTAGAGTAAGGCTAAAGCTAGAATCGGAAGAGCAGCAGCAGTCACTTATTTTAGATAAGATAGAGGAATGCTGGGCATTTTTGTGGTTTGCATAGTGAACCTTGTTTTGGTCTACACTTAGACAAGATTTATGAGACAATCCTGATTTTGTCTCATTTCATCCTGGTTGCACAGGGAAGGTACCTTGTGTGATGCTGGTGTTTTGTGAGATTGTTTATGCACAACAAGAAAACACCAAAGTCTACCTGTGACTGTCAAACCAGTTCCCAGATGGCTGCTTTTCTCTTTCTTAGTACAGATGTTCCATGATGTACACACAGATTCTACTCACCTTAATGACACAAAGAGCAGTAAAGTCTTTTTTGTGACTTGTAGGTGACAAACTCCCCTTACCCTAAATTCTACAAGGGAATAAAATTGACCTTTAGGCAAAGAAGTTACCTATTCTTGAAGCATTTCCTAAAAGCCCTAAAGCAGACTTAGGGGTTCTTTGCTCTCAGAGAACTATACTTCATATATACCAGTAAAGAGTAGTATACCAGATCTGAGTTTGAGTCCTGGCCACTATTTACCTACTGTGTGACCCTGGACAAGTTCTTTAACTATTTCCAAGTCTCAGTTTCCCTTTTGATAAAATGAAGTTTAATATAAGGACACAATAAGTACTAAAGTCCTATGTATATTCGGATGCTTACTGCAATTTCATTTCTAATAAAAAAGGAAAACCTTTTCCTTTGCATTATCATCAATGATAATTAACAGGAGATTGATTAGGAAAAACGAAGTGGAAATAAACTGAATGGTAGAAGTGGTTAAAAAATTAGAATAAAATATGCCTTGGGTGTTGTAAAGATAAATAATATATGCAAAATAGAGAAACTGCCTATAGATTTATAATTTTAATTTTTTTTTTTTGGAGACAGAATCTTACTTTGTTGCCCTTGGTAGAATGCTGTGGAGTCAAGTCATAGCTCACAGCAACCTCAAACTCTTAGACTCAAGCAATCTTGCGTCAGCCTTTCAAGGAGCTGAGACTGCAAGCACCCACCAACAATGCCCAGCTATTTCTAGAGACAGGTTCTTGCTCTTGCTCAGGCTGGTCTTGAACTCACGAGCTGAATTGATCTGCTTGCTTCGGCCTTGCACAGTGCTAGGATTACAGGCATGAGACATCATGCCTGGCAATTTTGCTGTGTAAATTCTGAGTCCTTTTCTGATAACTAAATGCTAATAAATTTAATGCTATATTGAAGAATTCCGATCTTGGGTGGGTATGACACAGAGGTATTCCACATGCACAAGTTTCATGCCTCCATGCCTTTAGATGTGCTCTTCTCATTGACTACAACAGTTTTCACCCTTCTTGAGCATCTTGATAACAACTAGTTGTTTTTTAGGACTCAGAAGATCTTTTGAAGTGCCTTAAGTGACAAGCTAAGGAAGTTGTACCTTATATTCCCTAAAGAAGAATGTGCACAATTTAGAGGTTCACAGGGTAAACTATAGAAGCACAGAAAGAAAATATTAAGACTTCTTTGTTATTTCATATATTAATGTTTTCCTACGCTATGGTATATTTTATAGAGTATTTAATATATTAATTAGTATAATAGTATATGAAGATAATTTACACAAGAATAATATGCATATATTTGGATGGGTATGCTACATTTTTTTTAATTAAAAGGAATGCATATAAAATTAGGAGCCCACCACTATCAACAATGGGAAGCCACCAAAAAAAATTTTTTTTTTTTTTTTTGAGACAGAGCCTCAAGCTATTGCCTTGGATCGTGTGCCTGGTATCATAGCTTATAGCAACCTCCAGCGATTCTCTTGCCTTAGCCTCCCAAGTAGCTGGGACTACAGGCGCCCACCACAACACCTGCCTTGTTGTTGGTTGTAGTTGTCATTGTTGTTTGGCAGGCCCGGGCTGGATTCAAACCTGCCAGCTTTGGTGCATATGGGTAGCACCTTAACTGCTTGATCTACAGGTGCCAAGTCCACCAAAAGTTTTAATGTAAGGAAAGACATAATGGAAAAACTCCTCTTATGTTACTTTTACTAATACGCAGATGTTCTTAGAAAGTGCCTGAAAAAGTCTATTTGGAGAATTTAGTGAGGAATAATACTATAACTACAATGAACATTTTATTAGTTCTTCAGCATCAGAGCCCAACAGTAATTCAATTACTTATTTAGATACTGTACAGTTAAAGGCAAACAATGTGACTCTCAGTTACAAAAAAGGAAAAAGTGAGGGAACATTTGCTTGTTTCTTTCTTGGACTCATATTCAAAGTAAGCCAGTCTGAAGCAGGAACCTGATCTAGTTCTTTCTTACTGGCAGTTTTTGGCCGGGGCTAGGTTTGAACTTGCCATCTCTGGCATATGGGGCCGTCACCCTACCCCTTTGAACCACAGAGTCTCACTTTGTTGCTTTGGGCATGACAGCTCACAGCAACCTCATACTTTTGGGCTCAAGTGATTCTCTTGCCTCAGCCTCCCAAGTAGCTGGGACTACAGGCACCCACCACAACGCCCAGCTATTTTTTTGTTTTAGTAGGCCCGGGCTGGGTTGGAACTCACCAGCCTTGGTAGCCCTGGTACATGTGGCTGTAGACCTACCCACTGAACTACGGGCACTGCCCTGGCAGCTGTTAAGTGATAGAATTATGCTATGTGGCTCAGGGGACAGAAAAGAGCTCAGGCAGTATCTCTGACTAGAGGAATTCACAGCCTAGAGGGAGAAAAACACATGTATGCCAATCATCGAAACAGAATGATATACGCTGCAACCAAAGTGCTAATGACAAAGGAAAATGCACCAACTCTGCCTACATGTAGGAAGACGCCAAGGAAAACTGCAAAGATGATGCAAAATCTTGAAGGAAAGTAGAAACTTGTTTAACAGACAAAAGGCAAGGGAGAGAGAAGTATAAACAAAGACCTGAAGGAGGTAAGGGAGAGGGCCATGCCATTTTTCTACGATAGTTTTCCAGGCAGGGAAAACAAAAAGACAAATTCTCCCAAGGGGAAACGTGTTTGGTGTGTTCAGAAGCAACAAGAGGCCCAATGGTTGGAGTGCAGTAAGTAGAGGGGAGTATAGCAGGGGAAGATAAAGCCACAAAGATAACAGGTGGTTAGATTACGTGGGGTTTCACAGACATTTTACAGACTCTGGCTTTTCCTATGAATGAGATGGAATGTCACTAGTAGGTTTTAAGTAGATATGTGTCAAGATCTGACTTAAGTTTTTATAGGATTACTGGCTACTATGTTGAGAACAGACTAGGGAACAAACTAGAAAAACAGGAAATAGTACTCAGAGACTGAAATGCATGATAAGATTATAGTGAAGCTACAGTGATTGGGCACGGCATGATGTGATGGTATAGGGTTTGACCATGGGGGTGACTAAAAAAGGTAGAGGAGGCCAGGCATGGTAGCTCATGCTTATAAACCCAGCACTCTGGGAGGCTGAGGCAGGTGGACGGCTTGGGCTCAGGAGTTCGAGACCAGCCTGAGACAGAGTGAAACCCTATCTATACTAAAAATAGAAAAATTAGCCAGGCATTGTGGCATGCGCCTGTAGTCCCAGCTACATGGGAGGGTGAGGTAAGAGAAACACTTGAACACAAGAGTTTGAGGTTGGTGTGAGCTATGACAATGCCACAGTACTTTACCTACGGTGACAAAGTGAGATTCTGTCTCAAAAAACAACAAAAAGGTAGAGGATAAAATTATTAAGCAAAATCAAACAAATAAGTTATTACTAACAGTTAAATTAGCAAAGATTCTAAGTGACTTACTCACTTATATTCTGATAGAGTCTTACTGTTGCCCTGGGTAGTTACCATGGTGTCACAGCTCACAGCAACCTCAAACTCTTAGACTTAAGCAGTCCTCTTGTCTCAGTCTCCCAAGTAGTTGGGACTACAGGCGCCCATCACAATGTCTGGCTACCTTTAGAAATGGGGTCAGGGTCTCGCTCTTACTCAGTCTGGTCTTGAACTCCTGGGCTTAGGCAATCAGCCACCTCAGCCTCCCAGAGTGCTAAGATTACAGGAATGAGCCACGGCACAAGCCTGATATACTTTCTTAATAGAAAAAGAAAAGATTGGAAAATGTACACAAGGCAGTTTTGCACATGTGAATATCACATTGTATGAACTACATTGGAAAAAGGTTTGAAAACTGCTTTTCTAAGGTAGACTTACTTGGCTGCTGCTTGCAGACCACAGGCTCTGATAATCTGGACTGAGATGGAGACAGCTCGGGCAGCAAGAACTCCCTCTGCTGTTTTTAGACTATGCCTGTACCGTAGGCCCACATCCAGTAAACCTGAACAATAAGGACAAAAGGAAAACAGATAAAAATGTTGATTAGAAGAAGGAAGAAGAGAATAAATGCTGCAATCACAAGGGACAGTGAGAGAATGTGTCCTGGTCAGACTCATATTAATTATTGTATTTTAGGGTTCACAAAGGCTTAATAGATTATTAATTTACCTTATGTGCAAGAAACTATGGCTCAGGATTCAATTTCTTACTAAGATCACACAACTATCAAAGGCAGAGTAATTCCAGATTTTTTTTTAACCTCTCTGGATTCCTCCTGGACAAATTCCAGATTTTTTTAACCCCCAGTTATATTTATAGAATTGAGATGGGCTCTAGCCCTTAAAAAAAACCTTTTAAAAAATTTTCATCTCTCACATACTTCTATCACCCTCCTCTCATCAGCATCTGAAACATTCTTCATATGCCATCTTTTCATAAAAATTCTACCATCCTACTATCACATTTCAGGGAAATCTTCAAGGAATAATACAAAAGCTGATCAGTGAAGGTCAGAAGGAACAAATGAATTTTAATTATGGCAAGATAAAACCTTTTGCTTTGGGAGGGATTAAAGATGGCGGCTGAGTAACAGCTTCCCTGTAACTGGTCCTGGCGAATCTGGGGAGACAAGACTCCAGACATCTCTTGCCGGTGGGATCTGCCTACAATCATCCCTTTGAGGACACAGAGAGCCAGCAAGG
>CAUYPK010038452.1:0-66770 GCA_963574355.1 Loris lydekkerianus
GGCCTGAAACTGCCTCTACCTAGATACAGCCAATGTGGTACCATGCCACTGGCCCGACCCTGTCACTCACCTCTTCCCCCGCCTTCTTTCCCTGCCCCTTCTCCACAATAAAAAAATTAATAAATTCAAAAAAAAAAAAAAAAAAGAAATATTCTTTACACAATAACAGATGTGTTTGTCAAATTCTTATTGACATATTATTTTTATTAAAATATTGGAATAGGTTAAATGAACCCTTGATATCTTTGGCTGCTCATATTATTGTTGTTTGGTTGTTAATAATAACTTTATTAAGTGATTTCATGTGACAAGTTATATTATTAAATTTCCTAACATTTTCTTTAAGCTTTTATTTATCACATAAAAAAAATTACATAATAATGTTGACCTTTAAAATACATTATTGAATGTTGTTTTCTCTCTTTTTCTATTATGGTAAGAATGTGTAACATGAGATCTCCTTTCAGCAAATGTTTACGTGCACTATATGTTATTGTTAAGTGTGGGCACAGAGTTTAATCTATCCCTAGAACTTCCCTCCCTATCTTGTATAACAGAACTCATCTCCATTGTTGTTTTCTAAATTTTGTTTAACTTCCATACACGTAATGTGGCTAAAATTATCTTGTCTTTATCTTACTTTTTTTGCTAGAATCTTTAGTTATTAAAATCTATTATGTTTGCTATATGGGCAGAATGGTTTTGAGATATTCCTATATATTGGAAAAGCTTATTTACTATCTATGACTTGTTACCTGAGAGTATTTATAATTACAACTGAAAACAGAACAAGCTTTCAAGATAAATCTGTTGACAATTTTCTCAACTTTTTTCTTTTTATTAGTGTAAAATTAAATTCTGTTTGATCTAAAGTAGCCTCTAATTGAACAATATATAAACAAACTGTAATCTAAGTTGTTCTTGTCATAACCAATAACAGTGTTGGTCAATCACAGCAGCCAAGCTTCAACCAATTACGTATCCAAATAAGGTTAGAGTGAGCAGTAGTTAATGAGGTTATTTTGCATGTCACTTCTGATTTTTAGCTATAAATCCTACTTGCCTGCTGTGCTGAGTGGGTCTGTCTGAACCTCCTGCTGTAGGTTGTTGCCTATTTCATGAATTGTTTCTTTACTCAAATAAACTGCTAAATTTAACTTGTCATAAGTTTGTAACACTAGGTTTTACTTATATTTAAAAATTTCTACTTCAGACAATTTTGGTAATTTCTAGTTTCATTTCTTTGCAAGTTGGAGCTTACATACAAGGTGGCCATAAAGTTCATGTGTGGCTTAAAACACTTTATGGACACACTATATAACAATATTTCCTAAAACTGTCCATTACAAAAAGTCTTATACTGCTTGTCATTATTCTATCTAATCTTGTCATTTTTCACTTTCTCCTTTAGATATAATTTTGATTAAAACAAAACAAACTAAAACACAAAAAGGAATTCTTCTTAACCTTGCCTAAAGAACTTTATCAGACTTGGTGTAAAGATGGAGAGTAGGAATTATCTTAGGCTCCTCCAGTGAATCCCACTGTTGACAGCATCTTTGTTTTTGATATGGAGCTAGAAGTTAGATTCATGTGTTTGGAATCTCACAATTTTTGATTTTCAAGAGATGCAACATTTGAAGTACAAAACTTCCTTGCTTTGAGGCTATGGGCTTGGAAAATGAAGTAAGATGATCAGCAAAAGTAAGGCTGATTCTTGCAACTCTTGGGGTTTTTTACCGCAATAACAGATGGCTAAAAAATATCCAAGCACAAATATCAGATACAATCACCAATATCAATACAAGGCCTTGATATATGTCCTCTATCTGCCATAGACAGTCTATTTCCTGGTGTTCTATGTTGCAGGTTGTCCCTGTCCCTGCCGCTTATGGTTTTTATTGCTTTTTATTCAGTATATTGTCTCCACTGCTCCCACTCATCACTCATTCCATTCTCTGTCTTCATCTTTTCCTGCCCTGTGTCCGTTTCTCTGGCCGGCACTGCTCTGTTCTGATGGCTGCATGCATTGAGTTCCTCTGATTTGTGGGCTATCAGGCTGTCAGTATATGTAATCAACATCTCTCATTGAGCCATGTGGTTTTAATTTAAGAAAGCCATTAGTTTGAGCTTCCTTAACCTTATTTTTCTTTCTTACTTTCCTAATCCTATTCCCTTAATGTAGGGGTTGTTGACAACACTACAGATATGGCGTGTTACTGTGTCTGATGTATTTTTAAGAGTTTTTCATGTAAAAGAAGAAATGATAAGACTGTGGGGGTGAGTTTAAGTGCCTGAAATCTCAGTATAGTATTTAATATTTGACTGGAAATATATTCTTCATCCCATTAGCCCTTTCTACTTTTTAACTTACGGTAGTCATGTACCTCTCTGGGAATCTGATGAAAGTTGTGGATCCTATCTTGAGAATACGTACATATATGATCTCAGGGATTTTGCCAACATTTAACACCCATCCAGGCATACATAAGATAGTAACTTCGCTTAAAGATGGAAGAAAGAATGGACTTACGAAATCCTACCTTGATAAATTTGCTACTTGAGGCCACTAAAAAGGATTTTGACTTTGAGGATCAGAGCAACTGAGTTGGAGAGGGAGGTGCATTTAATCCAGTTTCAGTATTATCTGAGAGTTACCAGTCAGCACCAATAGAGGAGTTTTCTGAAAATTGGTCTAACTCCTGGTAAAAGAAAAGAAATGAAAAAGTATAGTCCCATGTGTTTTGAAGAGGGAACACGGTTGATTCTAAGAAGTCTTAACCTGTCTTGCTCCTCATTCAGTGGTTGAGGAAATCAATCCCTGGTTGGTCCACGTGAGAGTTCTGAGATATGAACCTAAGTGCCGCTGCTGACAGACCAACAGCTCATTTTCTTTTTAAATTTAACTTTGTGGTTCAGGACCCTTCTTTGAAGACTGATCTAATGCCCTGAATCCTTACCCAAAACAGTAAGCAGGTGAAGAGGACATTTCAGAATAAGAGATAATATAAGTCATTTGAACTTAATATTTGATGTTCTAAACATAGTCAAGAGATGGGATTTCTTTAGGAGACTTCAGAAGAAAAAAAAATCACATGTAATATAGTTGTGAATATAGTTGAATGGTGGGTCTTGAACCTATATATAAAAGCCTAACATTCTAGTGAAATTGGAACATATCTCACCCCCCACCACTGATAAACTTCGTTAAGTTAAGAGAACATGTGAGCCACATTCTTATGAAGGAGCTCAGTAGAAAATGAATCATTTTCTCAATTCAACCTTTATGTTCCATTTGTTTTTAAGTTTCAGGTATTTAAATGGTTCTTTTTAAGATGGACCATGCCTTTAATATTTCTTACACATTACAACCACTAATATCCATACATTCATGTGTGCACCCGTACCCACACATCCACCCCTCTCACACATTAGCCACTTTTAGGTGGCAGAAGGCAATTTTGTTTAATGACGGCAGTGATGGATAGTGGTACATTTGTAATCAATTGCTGCCATACGTGCTCATAATCCTACAATATTAAAAAGACTCCCTTAACATTTACTCTTGATGCTCTTTACAAAGCAAATATATTTCTGTTACTGGATAAAAGAGTATTAAAGATGTAGATAAATTACACTGACTACTGCCAATGGTGTCTCCCGCAGTGAATTAAAAAATACATTTAGCATAAAAACAAGGACCAGATCTTACCTTTGCTGTCATTGTTCAAATGGCTCCAGTGAACACATTTTCCCCGGTGCTCCTTTGACTTCTCATAGTCATAGTGACCATGACTTATGGGCCTTTTATATCTAGGAAAGGATAGACAGGGTAACAATGGTGATGATAACTCAACTCATAATGATATTGTAAACTATCTTTGTGAAGTTTTATAACAACTTAGCAAAACACAGAGCTGTTTTAGTCTTCAGAGTCCTAGCTTAGTACAATTCTCCTATCACTGTGGCACAGAGCCACAGATAATTTGCATGCCGCAGTGACAAAAAGAGAATCAAGAGGGGACGTGCCGCGCTGCATTCTATTACACTTCCTTTCGGATAACTGATGGCAGAGAAGAGTCCTGGGAAACCCACTCTGTCTTCTAAGGGTTAATCTAAGACGTGTTTCCCAAAGTGCCAGAGCTGCAGACCCTGCTGTGGTTGTGGAGAGAAAGGAACACTTTACACCGTTGGTGGGACTACAGACTCATGCAGTCGCTCTGGGAAGAAGTACATAGAATCCTCAAAGAACTCAAATTAGACCTTCCACTTGATCCTGCAATCCCATTACTAGGAACCTACCCAGAAGAAAAAAAAATCATTTTGGTTTAAGGACATTTGCCCTAAATTGTTCATCACAGCTCAGTTTACAATCACCTGTATGTGGAAACAACCCAAGTGCCCATTAACCTATGAATGGATTGATTAATAAGCTGAGTTATATGTATACCATGGAGTACTATTTAGCCATAAAGAAAGATGGAGACTTTACATCTTTCGTATTAACCTGGATGGAGGTGAAGCACATTCTCTTCAGTAAATTATCACAAGAATGGAAAAGCAAGTGTCCAATGTACTCAGTACTAATATGAAGCCTGTAGACGATCTGATATATGCCCACACAGGAGAAAAACTCAATTCAATTCAAGATGAGCATAGGGGAAGGAGAAAGGAGGAAGGGAGAGTGAGATGGAGTCTATGAGGGGACGGGTGTGCTCCCACTCAGTGGGCACAGTGTCAAGGTCTAGGGCACACCTCCTGAGGGTGGGACACAACTACAGTAGGGACTCTACCTAACAAATGCAAACATTGTAACCTACTTGTTTGTATACTTACATTAATCTGAAAAAGAAAAGACATCCAGGATGTGCTACAGAGCCCTGTACTGGACAAAGAATGTCTCTCAATAGAACAGACTTGAGGATATGGTGGATAACTTCTCTACAACACCAAACTAATTGTCCTGGGGCATCTTACTTATTTGTGTGGTGCAACACCTGTATCAGATACCCATTTAAATTGGGTTCAAGGAACATCAACAAACGGAGAGAAATAGGCTTCTAATTAGTTTGATGCTTAACAGGTGAAGAAATGTATGTGGCTATGACTGTAAGGATTTGTCTTTCTTGTATATTAGATAAAAATTAGGCAGTTAAGTAAAAAAACAAAAACCATAAACTGGTAAAATGCTAAGAACGTGGACATTGCTCTGTAGATATAGACATAGTAGGATTTGAATTATGATTTTTCTGTCTACTCACTGGATGATGTCAGAAACATCTAAGACTTTTTTTCTCATCGTAATTTCAATGTAAAAATACATACTTTTCAGGGATGATATAAGACAGAATTAGAAAAAGTCAAATACAATTGTGACAAGTCAGTGGATTCTCTTCTTGCTAATTACTTATTTTTTGCCTTCCAAAAACCAATCTGCTGGTAAGGGCATTCCATGTTTCTTCACACCGTTCTCTTTGGCTGAAATATCTGTTCTCCACTCTCTCCCGCTAGTCTCATTTCTTCTAAGTGGGCAGGAGAAAGGCCTCTGATAGCTTCAGGGAGAAAATGCCCACTTCCACGCACCCCTGAGAATCCTCCTCTCACAAACTTTGCTGGATGGAGTCTTAGGGATCAGAAGCTATTTGGCGTCCATCCTTTCCCCCCAAACCTAACATGACATGTACCCCACAGTGAGTACATGGTGACTGATTATGTGAGGTGATTGAAGGAAGGAATGATGAGGTGTTAATCTAAAATATTCACATTTCAAAGTATTCTCATAAACATCCTTTCAAGGTAGGAGGGAGTATCTTGTTTTTTTACTTATAAAAAAGAACAGTAGCTCTTAAATTTGCATCACTTAATGTACTATGAGTGGATCTTACACACACACACACACATATATATATATATTTTTTTTTCCTCACAAGTCTCAAAGCTAGATTTTATCATCTTCGTGTCATAAGCGACGAGATGCATGCTTAGAGCGATTAAATAACAATTCCAATGTCACATAAGTAATAAGCACAACCAAGGTCAACATTTCACATTAGTAACTGAGGTAAAAACCTCCACAAATTTTGTGATTTCATTTAGGAGGCTGATTCAGGACAGAACCAAAAGTAGAACCTGTGTCTCCTGAAGAAAAATATATCAATAGGAGGAAAAGAGAACAGAGTGAGAGATCTTGTATTTTTACTCTAACTGGAATGAACAAATTGAGATCATACAGTAAAGAAAGTTAATAATTTTCCATAAGAATACATTCCCTGAGGCCCAGCTGCCTACCTATAAATGTGGCTCAAGACACACTTTGCTTTTGTGGCTTATTTCCACTTTAGAAAGCAAAGCTGGTAAAGATAAAGATATAGAAGGGCATCCCCAAATTCCTCATTACCTAGCACAGGGCCGGAGGGTCAAGCAAGGGGCTTTCAGAAGCCTTTCCAAAGTCTAATTAGTTTTGCATTTATTCTGTGGTGCTGTGGGCCAAGGAAGGACATTCACTCATTCAAAGACAAACCCCTGGAGAGAGGAAAACCACATCATCTCTTGCTTAGATTACTGCACAACCTCAAAAAAATATTAGTAATAAAATAAAATGGTTTCCTGCCTGCACTCTGGCCATCTCATAATAATTTTTCCATAGAACAGCCAGAATGTTATTTTTAATGTTTTAAATAATTGGATAATATCACTCTTTCCACTTAGTATTCCTCAGCAGCTTCCTCTTGCGCTCAATGTCCTAGTTCATATCTTTGCACACTTTTTTATTGTGCCACTGTCTTCAACCTCTTTCCTTAACACACTCTTTTTTTTATTTTTAATTTCAACTTAATATGAGGGTACAAATGTTTAGGTTACGTTGCTTTCAACTTTCAGGTAAGGTTTAAGCAGTCATTGAGCCCTTCCCCCAGGGGGTGGGCTGAGCACCCTCACGTTGTGCACAGTAGGTGAGATCCCACCGCTCGCCCCCTGTCCTCCGGCCAATCACGCTCCCCTCTCCCTCCTCAACTCCTCCTTTTTCCTCCTTCCCCTTTCTAGACTATATTTGTGTTTCATCATTAAAGTGGGCTTGTAGCTATATTGGTTTCATGTTAGTATTGAGTACGTTGGATACATATTTTTCCATTCTTTAGCTACTTTACTAGGAAGGATGGGTTTCAGCTCCATCCAGGTAGACATAAAAAATGCAAAGTCTCCATCTTTTCTTATGGCTGAATCATACTCCATGACATATATATGCGCCACAGTTTGTTAATACGTTGGTTGATGGGCATTTGGGGTGTTTTCACAACTTGGCAATTGTGAACTGAGCTGCAATAAACATTCTGGTAATGTCTTCATTGTAAAATGATTTTTGTTCACCTCACATAATTTTGTTACTGTGTACTGTAGATACCCAGTAATGGAATTGCAGGATCAAATGGAAGGTCAACTTTTAGTTCTTTGAGGGTTCGCCATACTTCTCTCTAGTCCCACTGGAAAGAAGGTTGTACTAGTTTGCATTCCAACCAACAGTGTAAAAGTGTTCCCTTCTCTCCATATCCATGACAGCATCTGCAGGTGGAGTTACATATTCTCTCAGAATGATTTTGATTTGCATTTCTCAGATGATTAGAGATGATGAGCATTTTTTCATGTGTTTGTGGGCCATTCAACCTTCTGTCATATTCAGAGAAGTTTCTGTTCATGTCTTTTGCCCACTTACAAATGAGGTTGGTTTTTCTCTCTCTCTCTCTTTTTTTTTTGCTGATTAATTTGAGTTCTGTGTAGATGGTAGTTATCAGCCTTTTATCAGATTCGTAACATGCAAAAATCTTCTCCCATTCTGTTTTTATTATTATTATTAAATCATAGCTGTGTACATTACTGCAATTATGGGGCACCCTACACTGGTTTTATAGACCATTTGACGTATTTTCATCACTCTGGTTAACATAGCCTTTCTGGCATTTTCTTAGTTATTGTGTTAAGACATTTATATTCTACATTTAGTAAGTTTCACATGTACCCTTGTAAGATTTTCTTTAGTTGCGATACTCTTACCTGTGCAGAAGCTTTTAAGCTCCATCAGGTCCCATTTATTTATTTTTGGTGTTGCTGCAAATTGCCAGGGGGTCTTCTTCATAAAATCTTTTCCCCAGCTAATATTGTCAAGCATTTTCCCCACACACTTTTAGAATTTTTATTGTTTCATGTCTTAAATTTAAATCCTTTATCTAGTAAGAGTCAATTTTCATCAATGGTGAGAGGCGTGGGTCCAGTTTCAGTCTTCAACTTGTGGCTAATCAGTTCTCCCAGAACCATTTATTAAATACGGATTATTTTCACCAGTGAATGTTTTGCTAGGCTTATCAAAGATCAAATGACAATTTGTGGCTGGGTTCATCTCTAGATTCTTGATTCTATTCATAGATCTATGTCTATTTTTGTGCCAATACCTGCTGTTTTGATCACTATAGACTTGTAGTATAACCTGAAGTTGGTGATGTGATGCCTCCTGATTTATTTTTATTTCTAAAAGTTGTTCTGTCTATTTGGGGTTTTTTCCTGGTTCTGTATGAAATGAAATACTATTTGTTTTAAGTTCTTCAAAGTATGTGGTTGGTACTTTGATGGGGATTGCATTAGATCGGTAGATCATTTTGGGTACTATGGACATTTTCATGATGTTGATTCTTCCCAGCCATAAACATGGTATGATCTTCCATTTGTTAACATCTTCTGCTATTTCTTTTCTCACAGTTTTATAGTTCTCTTTATAGAGATCCTTCCCCTGGAAATCCTACCTGGGGATATTTTATCTTCTTTGGAGCTAGTATAGAAATATGGAGTCTTTGATTTCATTCTTGGCTTGACTGTTATTAGCACATAGGAAGACTATTGATTTTGTGAGTGTTGATTTTGTATCCTGAGATGCTGCTATACTTATTGGTCACTCCTATGAGCTTTGTAGCTGAGTCCCTGGAGTTTTCCAGGTTTAAGATCATGTCATCTTCAAAGAGTGAGAGTTTGACCTCCTCCGTCCCCATTTGAACACCCTTGATCTCCTTCTCTTGACCATTGAGATGGCTGTGACTTCCAGCACTGTGCTGAACAGCAGTGGAGATAGTACTGAGTGGCGTAAAATCCTTGACACATTCTTAACTTTCAAGTCTTCTCAAACTGACATATGGTCAAAATACTTCCATGGCAATGTTACTATCTGTGCTATTTTCTTTATCTAGAATGTTATCTCTGACCTTCCACTGGCTCATTCTTCAGGTCTGTTTATAAACAGCAGTTGCTCTGGACGTCATTTTCTGAAGTCTCATTCTGAATATAAACTTACATATTTTACTCTCACATAGAACTGCAAAATTTGCTTTCTAGCAGTTGTAAGAATTTTATATTATATTGATTCACTGAATGCATCCCTTTTACATTTAACTGACATTCCAAGAACAAAACCTAAGACTCAATAACCATTTAAAGAAGAATTGATAATTCCATTAAAAAGATCCTAGAATTTGGAAAGATTTTGTTGTTTAAATCAGGTATTCTTCTTTTCTAGATTTCCTATGGAGCTACTAAATTCACCAAGAGCCAGGGTTAATTGGCATCAATATACATATCCCCGGCTCCTTCCCAACTAATTATTCAAAGTCACAGCAACAAGGCGGAAGGATTCAGGAAGACTTTTTAAGAAAGCAGCGATTAAGGCCACACTAGGATTCCCAGTTATCTCATAAGCAAAATGATGTCCCAATAGACAGGATTTAGCAGTTGTAAAACCATGTAAGTATAATGGTAACACCCTTGGTATAATACCAGGAGTCCATCAGAGGGACTACGTTGAAACGGAGAATGGGACAAAATACAGCGCCAGGGCTGGAACTGACGGTGGCAGCTTTTCACTCTGCAAGCTCAGCTTTCCTGTAACCAAGCTTCAATTTTGTCCCATTTTTCATATGTTTATTGAGTATTTTTAGCAGTATTACTACAATGGCTACCATACACTACATGTCTATGGTGTACTGAACATCCATTATGTAATTTAATATCTTCAGCAACCTATCAAGCTATAAAGTATTTTCTCATGAGAAAAAGTGGCCTCAGAGAACCTAGAACCCTAAAGCTTCTAACAGATAAACCTAGAATTTGAACTCTGGTCTTTGGATTCTCAAATCCCTGGTTCATAATTTAATTCCTTTAATTATTATCACACTGAAATATACACAGTTGCTAAAAAAAATTATACCTTCTATAATAAATTAATTTAAATAATCATTGTGAATAACATACAGCTATATAGTAATTTCACTTGCAATAGTATGATTGAATGGGAATTATGATTGAATTATAATATGATTGAATTATGACCTAAAAAAATCATTAAATTGAAAATTGAATTACTTTTTTTTTTTATATTGTTTTCACACTAAAGACACAATCATTTATGTAAATTTCCACATGGAGTCTTTCATCTGGGATATTTTTACATAAATGAGTATTTACAACCACCCCTTTATCTGAAAATATTATTTACATTAATTAATTGTAAATGATAACAGAGATGTTAATATGTCACTCCAGTTACTGAAGGATATGGGATATTGACAGTTTCATTTTCACAATATTTATTCATGTAAATATAAAATTATATTTTCTTCCTACATTAATCTACATCACTGCAATTATCTTTTGAGGATTTTTTAAACAATAAGAAGTATATTTTTTTATTTTATGAAGAAGTTTTATTGAAATTAAAGCACAGGCAAAATTTCAGAACTAAAGTCTTATTTTAAACTGTAAAATATCAAGTGCATGATGATAGCTAAGCATGTAAAATCCTGGAACCAGTACTGTTTAACATCTGTGACTTAGTATTGGTGGAGCCTAGACAGAGTTATGATAAAAAATTTCACGAAATACTTACTGACCCTTTATCTTTTGAAAAAGGATGGTCTAGTCTATATAATTTCTTTTTTCCCCTAAAGCTTTATCTTTTATAAATTATAAAATAAAAATATATTTATAATAATATTGTCATTTCATACTGAAATATACAACCTTAAAGTTCTCTCAATTCTCAATCCTATCTTGTAGATAAAACTATTGCAAAGTTCTATGTGATGTTTACATAACCATTATCTATCCATATAATACATTTATATAATTTATTTTGTGTTTACATATCTATATGCTATGTTTATATATACAGTTTTATTTGAGATATAGTTTATCTCAATCTATATATCTGAAATAAAAAATATATATCTCAAATTTTATGTATATAATCTGCTGTGAGACTGACCCCTCTTCTGATGCCACACACAAGTACCAGTTTCCAGGGTTGCTCACAGATCCTGTCTGACTTGGCTACAAAGCTGAGATTTTCTTGAACCCATTCCCAAGGTTCAATAATTTGGTCGAGCAGTTCACAGAACTCAAGAGAACAGTTTTTTCACCATTGCTGATTTATGACAAAGGGTGTTTTGAATGATCCAGCAAAATGGCAAGATGTACTTAGGGCTGGGTACGGGGAGATGGGTACTCAGCCCTCTCCCTCTTCAGGTCCTCAGTAACCCAAAAGCTCTCCAAATCCTGTTCTTTTGGGGTTTTGTGGAGGTTTCATTATGTAGGCATAACTGATTAAATCAATTGCTATTTGTGATCAACTCAACCTTCAGCCCCCTTTTCCAGGAGATCAGGGACTGGGGATGAAACTCCAACACTCTAATCACACAGTTCCTTCTCTTGGCAACCAGCCCTCATTCTGAGGCTCCTTGGAGCTCCCAGCCATCCTTCATCTCATCAACAAACACAAAGACACATCACTGCAGAGATTTCAAGGGTCTGGGGAACATGTGCCAGGAAAGAGAAATAGACCACATGCACATTTCTTATCAAGTCGTGGCATCACAGGGGTGGTTGGGTGGTTGGTTAGACCTCATAGGATCTCTACCTATTGGGGGTGAGGATCTTTTCCCCAAACAGCTGGTGAAAGTGGGAGGGATTTTGAGGCTACAGCACTGTACACCTTACAGAGCATAGATAGTTTATAGATTTTTCAAGATTTTGTGATTAGGAGTATTAAAAGAAATGGTTATTAATGTATTTAGATGTTACAAATTTACTGCTTTTGGACAGAGCAGCTGAAATTGGATGTACTAAGTTTGAGAGTTAGCAGAGAACATGTAAAGAAGAGGATGCCGTGATCTGGGGCCACGCTTTTAGGGTTATGGCTTTGAAGGGAAAAAGAGCAACAGCTAGAGAAGTAACATTATAAATGAATACGGGAAGACTAATTCAAAATTCAAAAAAGAAAACGAAAATATCTGCTGTGTTGTGTTGTGGAAAACTGGGTGGGCGTCTCTCCAGACCCATCTGTACTTTTCCTGAGGATTTGAGGGACAAGGCTGTATTATATGAATTTATGGAAGTTGGTTCACATCATTGTAAGCCTGATTTAAGGACGACTTACAGTCATATATGAGTAAATGATTCTGATGTTAAATGTTGTTAATATTACCTTCATTCTGAAATCAACTGTACTGAAACTTTATGCCCCTAATTTCCTTCCAGGACAATGGGATTGAGCTTGCTCTCCTCTTGGGTACCTTGGGATAACTAAATACCGTAAGGTATATATATTCTCTAGCACAATCAGTGGCATTTAGTAGTACTCAATAAATATTTTTCTTTATTTATCTTTATTTATCTCCTTTCTCAGAGTCTCACTGACAAAACAAAGATACTATGCTAGAATATTTCTAAGACTTAAATGTAAATTATCCTATGATTTTTATTTTTAAAAAATACCTTTAACAGTAAAAGAAGATACAGGTTCATTCCACTCTAGAATCAGAAGAATCTTCCTGCTACAACTGTTGCTTTGGGGATTCAAGTAGCTTGGTTATAACTCTTTATGTTCTATGTCTCATTTTTACAAGGTCCAACCATCTGTGAGTTAATGAATAGGAAAAAAAACTGGTTGTCTATAAGACAATCTTTTTGTCCCTTGATATAATACTACATACTTCTTTTGATCTTGGGTTATCATTATTGTACAATATGTTTTTCAGGTAATAGATATGTTTGTATGTATGTATAAGAAATAAAAATTATGCATTAATTCAAGAAATTCACAATCAATAGTCTCCTATGCCATAAATATAATATCTGTGCTCCTAAGTCAACGTACAATGTAATCTTGCTTTTGAACCATCCCCTTTCCCCATGTATTATCACAGGCATCTCGTATACCAGATCAGTCATGGTCACTGTATATTAATATAAAGTTAATGCATCTGAGGATCCTTCTGGCTTGTGCTGTACATCATCCTTGGTACAATTGTCAGCCCCATGCTTACAGCTGCTCTCAATCTGTCATCATAAGTGATAAATGATCAGTGGAGTCACATTTTCTATTGTACATTATTGTCACAAGAACGCAAGACCAGAGTATCTTTCCTTGCTCACAAGACCCTTTAGGAAAATAAGAACATCACTAGAAAAACAGCGAACCTTGTATTTCTAACTAAATAAATAATACTATAAATCTGCTCAGTTTTTGGAATTTAAACTAAAATTCCGTTTCTCTCTATATATTTCAACTAGTTATTTCATATATTTTTAATTTCTATGATTCTTGGTCCCTGAAGTACTGGTACAATTTTTTTCAAATCGATAACACTGGACACTTGTCAGTAAATATGGAACAGATAAATTTGGTATGACAAAAGGTGTCTCACATATTTGCGTGCCTTTGTGAGCAAGTCATTACTTTCTATTTGTTCTAGACTATTTTTATGAAGATTTTTGTATAGTGATGAGTCTTGGAGTATAAAGATTGTATCTCTCTCCCAAAGTAAATGAAAGGTTTACTCACAGTTTGAGAGACAGAGGTGTGTCTATCTCCAAAGTAAGTGTTAGGAATGCTTATTGTCTATTGTAATAAAAAACATTTATTTCTGGAAAACTGGGTGGGCATATTATGCCTATTATTAAAATTTGGTGTTTCCTAAGAGCTGGATTTCTCTGCTGTAATGCAGCCAGGCACAGGCGTCTCTCCAGACCCATCTGTACTTTTCCTGAGGATTTGAGGGACAAGGCTGGAAATATGCACAGGCCCATGCTGTTGACTGTACAGTGAGAAGTAAAGTCTTTTATTTCTGACCCTGCACTCTCATTTTCTACAATGTTTCCATGAAACATTGGTAGGTGAACTTATTAGTGATAAGGGGGGTAAAACCCAGACCCTTCACAGTTCATGACAATATGTGTAAGAAAATGAAGAGGCGTATTCTGATGATTTCCATAGGAAATTTGTTTTAAGAGACCAATTGCAGCAAAACCAAAAATTCATGCTTATTCATAATTATTTCTGTCCCATCCTTGATTTTAAAAGATCTATTTGCCAAAATGTCTTGTGTAATAAAAAACGTTATTTTCTAAGAGAGGTGAAGCATAAATATTGTCATCAGTAAACTACAACCTTTGGAACTAACATTGAGATATTTCTTCAAAAATAAAAATTAACTGTGTATAAAATTTATTATATAAATTCCTATTTCAGAGACATGCAGGCAATACTTAGCATGGTTATTAATAAAGGAAATATATTTAAGTTTATAGGCAGAGAAATAATTTTAGGCCTTTTTGAGGAGTATTTGACCCGAGTATTGGAGTATTGGACAGGAGACATATAACTCTATATTTTAATTTTATGTTAACGGATTCTTAGTACTTTCCTGGAAGAATGTTATATGAATTGCATCACACCTTTATAGACATATGACAGATTATGTTTTTGTTTGTTTACCCAATAATCACGGGTAACTTCTTCCAGTCCCACTTTTCTACTTTTAATAGAACCTGAACATTATTTCAATGATTTATGCCCTTAGATGAGCGTGTACATCAGCAAGCCATACTGATTCTCTTTTCCTTACCAATGTTTTATCAAGGGTGGACATTTGATGCCGTTTAGGTTAAGGAGATGAGAGGAGAAGTCTATGGGGGCATTTCCAAAATATGCTTCCCTCAATCTGAAAAGAAATCGTGGAAGGAGATTCTGTCCTTTCTTGACTTGTCAGGAAAGCTCAATGTTCATCAGTGAAAATGGGCACTGTCAGCTTGAGGTCCTAATTTTATGCAAGTGATTCAGTGCTGAAGATTGGAAAGAATTCAGGTTATTGACTCACTGGATTCACCAACTCTGAGGCTGAGCATGATGCTTTGCAAGATCAGGAATCTCTTTACTGTTAAAAAACATTAATCAAGGTCTATAGATCTCCTGTGAATTACATGTATGTGTTTTTGCGTGAATGTGGGTGTGTGTTTTGGGTGAATGTCTAGGAAAAGAAAAGGGCTGAAAGTCATGGACAGTAGTTAAAACCTGACACAGCTCCAGACAATGCTAAAATTAACGAGGTCGTTCCTGAGGTCTATGATAGCCTCATCAAGGAGGGCTCTTCATTAGATTTACCTACTGAGGAAGACAATTTCTTCTTAACAATCATTCTTATTATTCACTGCAAAATAGTAAATAATGATGGTATTCATGTTCTTCCCACTCCTTTAATATACTGAAGACTCTTTGGTTCATGAAAAGCTTTACCTGATCTCAATATTCAAAACAAATTAAAGAAAATACATACCGCCCTAAGCATGGGTATCTGCAATGGAATGGAAATTTACTGCTTACACCACCTCTTTCCTCACTACAAAGTGAACATTTGTACCTAGGAATCTGGTTGCAAACTTAAGACAGAATTAAATTTTGTATACAAGCTGATAAGTTTATGCAAGCATTGTGTGTCAGGTATGTCCTTATTAAATATGGTTACATGATGGTGGTAGACTTTTACAATCATAACTAAAAATTTGTCAAAGTGGAAAGAGAAATGACATATATTATTGATTCTAAAGCATATCCTTAATGCAATGGTTTACTCTTAAAACCTGGAAATAGCAGGTTATTGCCTACTACAAAATTTGAATTTCAAGGAAAGCAATTTATAAAACCGTCTATATTATAGTTTTAAATAATCATTTATATTAATCTAGCCTCATTTGGGTAGATGAGGAAA
Organism: Loris lydekkerianus; assembly: GCA_963574355.1. NCBI lineage: Eukaryota > Metazoa > Chordata > Mammalia > Primates > Lorisidae > Loris > Loris lydekkerianus. Next base: position 16,077 of record CAUYPK010038452.1, read on the forward strand.
AGACAAAAACAAATAATGCTTAACAAAAACAAAGCTATTGAATAAACAAAAACACACTTCTTTTTCTTGGAAATGTTTTTTTCTTTCATACATAATTAAGAAGGAAGCTTTAAGAATTGAACCCAACCACAGATAAGCAGACTTGCCTTGAAACAAAACAAATTCTAGGTGTGAAAGAGGATGTTAAAAGTGCCTGGCATTTGGCATGTTATTGTTCGCGCTGGTTAGAATAAGCAAAGTGATGTATTATTGAATTTGACGAGAAGCTGCTTAAGTAAAGATGGGCGGTTTAGAACCGTCCGTCCCCAGTATTGTGTTCCATTTACAGTCTTGCTTAAAAATCAATAGTTCTGGTTTCCTTCTTGTCTCCTCTCCTTCCCGCTAGCCTCGTGCCATGAATCTGAGTTTAAGGGGCACAGCGGCGTTAATGGATGTTGTATGTAGCAGTTCCTTCTGGAATCACTAACGTCTCTGCTTGGGTGACATGGGATAGCGTCCTCCTGCCTGGGACCCTATGAAGATCTGTAGGAGGTCAAATTTCCTTAAGCCAATGTTCTTCTGTCCACTGAACACTTTCAGATCAACTCTTTTTCCAGCCTAAAACAAACACTGTATTTGTAGAAGTAAAGAAAAAAACATGGACAGTCTGTGGTAGTCCTGTCAGACATGACATAAGTGAATCTAAGACAATCTAGAAATCAACTGACTGTTCATATATTAGCTTCTACGGCAGAATCAGTTATCCATCTATTATGCAGGGCTTATTCTAAATCTAGGTTAAGCAGTTGTGTGTTATCTCTTATATTCATCTAGAATAATCTCCTTTTTTTTTTTTTTTAAATTTTAAATGTGATTTTTTCACTGCATCCTGAGACCCTCTGCTGTCTTCCCACAGAGCTTGGTTTAAAATCAAAGATACATATCATGGCTGGAAGTCTTTCCTGCCTGGATTGTGCCTAAGTTTTTGGTTTCAACTTCTACTGCTATCTTTGTTGTTCACTAGTCCACAGACTGACTTCCCTGAGACCCTTATTTTGGGGATGTTATGCTTGCTTCCCAGGACATCCCCTCCCCAAATTTTTACAGGATTGAATTCTCATCATCAAGTTCTATATCTGGTTATTATTTCCTTTTCTCTTGCCAAGTATTCTCGTTAAATTGTTGCATTTAAATTAGAGGTTTCTGCAAAGCACTTGAGGTTCAAAGTCATCTTCTTGCTCAGATTAAGAGCTCCTTTTAATGTATTGGCCTAAGTAGATTTTTTCCTTTTTTTCTAAGTTCAGTTCTGCACAAATAAAAATGTTTTACCCAGTATTTCATGTATTTTGAGTGAAAGAATGTTATTGGATATGTAATTTTCTGGTCCTCATAAAAAATTTTATAATTTTTTTTTTATTTTTATAGATTTAAGGGATCACATGTGCAAGTTTGTTAAATGCATATATTGCATAGTGAGGAAACTGGGCTTTTAGTGTACCTTTCATCCACAGAATGTACATGGTACTGAAATAGTGCATGTTTATCCCTCACCCCCCTCCCCCAGCCTCCACATTGTGGCATCAACATCTACTATCCACTCTGCATGTCAATGTGGACCCATTTTTTCTAAGTGAGAACATATGGTTTGTGACTGCCTCTTTCTGAGTTATTTCACTTTACATGACTATCTTCTAATCCATCCATGTTGCTTCAAAAGACATTATTTCATTCCTTTAATGGCAATGCAATAGTCCATGGTGTGTGTGTGTGTGTGTGTGTGTGTGTTTGTGTTATAAAACACATTTTTTTATCTAGTCATCAATTGGTGGACCTGTGTGCTGATTGCAGGACTTTGCTACTTTAAATAGTACATTTGTTTTTTTTATTGTTGGGGATTCATTGAGGGTACAAAGAACCAGGTTACACTGATTACTTTTGTTAAGTAAAGACCCTTTTATAATTGTGTCCTGCTCCCAAAAGGTGTGTCACATACTGTGATCCCCGAAACCTCTGCCTCCTTCCCTCTCTCTGCTCTCCCACCCCGCACTGTGTCCTAGGTCATTAAATGTCCTTGTATCAGAATTGAGTACATAGGATTCTTCCTTCTCCATTCTTGTGATGCTAAGAATAATGTGTTCCACTTCCATCCAGGTGAATACAAACAGGTAAAGTCTCCATAGATACCCACTAATGAATTGTAAATTGAAGGGTAGATAGATTTTTTAACTATTTGAGAAATATCCATACTGTTTCCCATAGAGAATGCAATAATTTAAATTTCCACAGTGTACATGTTCTCTTTTTCCCATATTTTTGCAAACATCTGTTGTTTTTCTTTTTACATTTTAATGGTAGCTGTCCAGCCTGGTGTTAGGTGATGCCCCATTGCTATTCTGACTTGCATGTCTCTGATGATTAGTGGAGTTCACCGATTTTCATGTTTTTTGGCTGCTTTTCTGTCTTCCTGTGAATAATGTCTGTTTATGTCTGTTGCCCACTGTTTCATGGGATTATTTTTTTTTGCTGTTGAGGTGTTTGCATTCCTTTCAGAGTCCATTGTCCTGTAACTAGTTTACAAATATTTCCTTCCATTATGTATATTATCTATTTACTCTGTTATCTCTTTTGCTGTATGGACGAAGCTTTATCGTTTAAGTCTCAGTTTTCTATTTTTGTTCTCCTAGAATTTGCCTTTGAGGTCTTAGTCATAGATTCTTTGCTGAGGCCAATGTTCAAAAGAACTTATCCTGGATTTTCTTCTAGGTGTTTATTATAATTTCAGGTATTATACTTAAGTTTTCAATTATCTTGAGATAATTTTCATGTATGATAAGAGAAATGGGTCTAGTTTCATTCTTCAACTATAGCTATCTAATTTGCAGTATTGTTGAATAGGGTGTCTTTCCCCAGCGTGTATTTTTGTCAATTATGTTGAAGATCACTGGTAGTTGAAATTTGGGTTTATTTCTGGGTTCTCTTTTCTGTTTCATTGATCTAGGTGTGTATTTTTAGACCAGTGCCATGGTACCATGTTATTTTGGTTAATATAACTTTGTAGCATAATTTGAAATTGGGTAGCACAATACCACCTACTTTGTTCTTCTTACTTAGAATTGCTTTGGTGATTTGAGGTCCTTTTTTGATTCCATATGAATTTTGGAATTGTTATTTCTTGGTAATACAATAGGAATTGCACCTAATCCATAGATGTCTTTGGGCAGCGTGGTCATACTTAACAATATTAATTCTTCCAATCCATGATCATGGCATGTTTTCCATTGGTCTCCATCATCTCGAATTTCTTTGACCAGCATGTTGTAGCTCTTGCTGTAGAGGTCTTCCACATCTTTGGTTAAATGTACTCTTAGACTTTTACTTTTACTGTTAGCTGTTGTAAATGGGGTTGAGTTCTTGATTTGGTTCTCTGCTTGATCATTACTGGTGTGTAAAATGCTACCAGTTTGCATGTATTGATTTTGGATCCTGAAACTTCCCCGAAATCATTTACCAGTTTTCAGTGTCTTTTGGAGATATATTTAGGGTTTTCTCAGTATCCGATTGTGTCATCAGCAAGCAAAAATCATTTGACTTCTTCTTTTCCACTTTGGATGCCTTTGATTTCTTCCTCTTACCTGATTTCTGTAGCTAGGACGTCAGCATTATGTTAAACAGGAATAGTGGAAGTGAATGTTTTTGTCCTGTTCTAGTTTCCAGGGAGAATATTTTTAACTTCTCTCTGTTCAATATGGCATTAGCTATCGGTTTATTCTGTATGGCCTTTATTATTTTTAGATATGTTCCTTCTATGACAAGTTTGCTGAGGGTTTTTATGTTATTGATGTTTTTTCTACATCTGCATCTGTTGGGATGATCACTTTTTTATTAAATTTCCAATTCTGTTTATGTAATGAATCATATTAATTATTTTGAACATATTGAACCACCCTTGTACCTGGAATAAAAGCTACTTGATCATGGTGTATCATCTTTTTGGTGTGTTCTTGTGTTTGGTTTGTGAGTATTTCATTGAGGATGTTTGCATCTATGTTCATGAGGGGTACTGGTCTGTAGTTTCCTATTTTTGTTGTGTCTTTGCCTTGCTTTGATAGCAGAGTCATACTGGCTTCATAGAATGAGTTCAGTATAATTCCCTCCTCCTCACTTTTTTGCAACACTTTTAATGGAGTTGGCACCAGTTCCTCTTTTTAAGTCTGGGAGAATTTGACTGTGAATCTTACTGGTCTTGGGATTCCCCACCCTTGGGAGATATTTTTATTAATGATTGAATCTTATGTCTTACTATTGGTCTGTTCAGTATTTCTATTTCTTCCTGGTTGAATCTTAAAGGCTGTGTGTTTATCCATTTCTATTAGATTTACAGTTTTGTGTCTGCTCACTGTGGTGAGCAAGTGTGGTACCAGTTGTAATATCTCCTTTTCTGATTCTGATTGTAATTATTTGACTCTTCTCACCTTTCTTGATTAACCTAGCTAGAAGTCTGCCAGGCTATCTGGCAGGTCCAGAAGAGGGGAGAGCAGGGCCAGCCTGACTCTGTCCCCAGGGCTGAGCGGGATGGCGAGCGTCAGCGGCCCGAACAGGAACACAGGAGCCAGGAGTCTGTCGAAGCAGGAACTCAACTGTATTGTGTCAAGCAGCTGCTTATATAGAGCGTGGGGAAGGGGTGGGGAAAGAAGGTGGGGGATGAGGTGGCGTGATGGGTGGTAACAGGGTTGGGCCAATGGCATGGTACCACGTTGGCTGTATCTAGGTAGAGGCAGTTTCAGGCCGGGCCTTGCTGAGTCATTGCTACGCGGAAGTAGCTCCATGGATCTACTTCTAGTCAGGCTCGGGAAGTTGCACTAGGCCTCAGGCACATGGCAGGGCCCAGACATACAGTATTTTTACTGCTGGTTACATAATAGGTATACGTATCTGGAGGGTACATATGCTATGTCAATACAGTCATATAATTAAAATGATCAAATCAGGGTGGTTGGGGTACCCACCACCTCAAACATGTTTCTTCTCTCTGCTGGGAACATTTGAATTCATCTCTTCTTGCTGTTTTGAAATATACAATAGACCACTGTCAATTATTGCCATCCTACTGAGTTATCGAACACTGGATCTTATTCTTAACAACTATTTTTTTACCCATTTTTTAATGTCTCTTTATCCCACCTGCTCCCCTACCCTGGTAACTACCATGTTTGGGGAATCGACTCATGAATTTTTAGAAGCTGGTTCACATTACCCCCGTTGAGCCTAAAGAAAACACTGCCTATGAAGTTTAAGGGATCAAGTAAACATGTCCAAGAGTGGGCCCAACTCTAAAGGCTTAGTGTCTAAGTACACGTCACCTCTCCCCTGGGGAAGGCAAAGCACCTGCAAGGCCCCACTCCTTATTGGGCTTTTGGTATCATGGAAACCAGCTTCAAGTGGGAAACCTACTAGGCATTCAATTCAATACTTTCTGAAGACTAATGGTAAGGATGTGTCAGGGTAAGATCAAGGGTAAGGTAGAATTGCTGAAAGAATAAATTGGGAGCAGGGAGAATAATCCCCAAACAGGCTGTTATCCTTCTTTCTTAGCAACACATCCTACATCTCACCAAATCCAGAACCAACCCTCATGCCCTTCCGTGCTGCCATTGCGAACAGAGAGCCAGTTCTGTTACTGACCATCCTGGGCTGCTTGGGGACTTGTGCACTAATGGTTCAGCTAAGACCATAAACTCGAGTCAAAAACTGTCATGCTCGAGCCTCAGGACTACGTGTTTTTGTTTCTACTCCCCGTCCCTGCCAAGCCTGCAGGTCCCCAAGCCTCAGATGAGGGAGAACACAGCAGTGGCTCAAATGGAGTACACTTACCCCAACCCCACCACCTGCTCTATCACACAGATGAAACACAAGGAATGAGCAAGGACTCTGAGAAGCTGGCCTGACAGCTGCAGAAACGTGTGTTCACGTGGGACAGACTCAGACGTGGACCAAATCGTGGCATATCTCACGTACGGTGTAAAACAAGAGTAACAGGCAGGAGCGCTGCTAATGCTGGAAGCAACCTAAAACCTGGCACAGAAAATCTGCCGGCTAGGACTGTAACCTGGTAGCCGACAGGCAGGGCTTAGCTGTCCAAGTCTGAGCCTCTAGAATTTTAAATCTTTCATTTGGTAAATACATAGCCAAAAATCAGAAGGATAGGAAAATTGACACTCTGGGTTTCTCTCGGAAAATGAGATCTGGCAGCATTGGCAACCTGACTGCCCTGTTACTGAGCATTGGGCTTGCTTCCTGACACAAGGGAGCTGATACCATGGCACTGGCTTTGGAGAAAAGAAAAGGTTTGATTGATTGATTGATTGATTGATTGATTGATAAGGAGACAGAAGCTGTGCTCAAACCTGTCTCCCCGTCTGGGGGTGGGTCAATCTTTGGTGGCCTTGCTAGCCAGTCCCAGGTGATACTGACGCTGCCAGTCTGCCAGGCAGACGGGGTTAACAATTAGGAGGTTAAAGCCTTTTCCCATGGCACAAGCCTAGGCTGTAGGACTTGCGACTTTGGCTCTGTGCCACCTGTAACAACTTAAACAATGGTTAATTGGTTTGAGCTGGTCCTGTGGTTACAACACCCAGCTCACCTGACCCGTCTGGCCCCTGTTTCAGACCAAATATCCGCTTCTTCCCGTGACTGTCTTTTTAACCTTAAACCACTTCCTTCGGGATCAGCTGCTCCATGTTTTGTTGAAGTAATATTTAAATTTTATTTCCTCAGCTGCCCCTTATTAAGGGTAACCATGTAATTTGACATGCAAACAAAGACACGCCTGAGAATGAATACCCATACCGTTAATCATACCGGGAAGACAGACACAAACCCCAGGCAAACTGGATCCAACAAGGACCCTTCTTCAAACATCCTTGTGGTAAGTGGGTGGAAATTTTCATGACCCGCTTGATTCTTGGCCATGGGAATGCAAGAAAGAAAAAATTTTGAGTTTTTTTTTTAAATAGCAACAATTCACCAAGGAAGACTAGTAGAAATGTTTTGGTCAGAAAGACCTGACCACAAGAAATGTTTTAATTCCTAATGTTGCTAAACTTTGTCTCCCTAAGCAAGATATAGCGATTGCACTAACAACAGATAGCATATGTTTCTATACAATGCATGCTGTGCTGAGCACTGGGATACTTTATACACAGCAACTCGCTGCCAGATTCACCACAACCCTACCAAAGAGTGGACTATCATCCTTATTTTAGAGATGAGGAAAGCATGGCACAGAGAGGTTAAGGTACTTGCCCAAGGTCACATAGCTAGTCAACAGGAGAACTGGGATTTGAACCTCAGACATGGAGTGCTCACAGCACAGAGAAGTTAAGGTACTTGCCCAAGGTCACACAGCTAGTCAACAGCAGAACTGGGATTTGAACCTCAGACATGGAGTGCTTAAGTCCCTGCTAGTGATCATGTGCCCCTGCCTCTGACAAATAGGTCTCTGGAGAAATAAACCTGCTTCTGATATGACGACTCTAGGGAAGACTGTGACACCCACCAGCCAGGGCGAATGTGCACACTGCTTATTGCAGTGCTATAAGGACCCAGCGGGGCCATGTTGCTTTTCCCCCAAATTAGCATCACTGGTAGGAACTTCTCAAGGTCAAGTGGTGGTCTAAGACATGTCCCTGACAGCAAGTACATGCATCATCTGTTGCATGAATCCCAAGGAGATCAGCAGGAACTGGGAGGGAAATCTCTGCCTTAGGACTAAGGTGGGAGATCGGGCCAGGAGGGACTGCTGGAGGAGAGACAGGAGTATCTGGTGCGCACCCCATGCCTGACATATGTCTTTCCCTTTAAGGCTTAGAGTTCAGAGTACTCAATTCTATCAGTGCAAGGGGCTATAGGAATACTGTATATACTCGAGTATAAGCCAAGTTTTTGCAGCACAAAATTTGTGCCAAAAAACCTGAACTCGGCACAAATTTTGTGCTGAAAAAACTCGGCTTATACTCGAGTATATATGGTAAGTTGTCTCCCCACCACTCCCAACTCCTCAAGCCACCTTGGAATGACCAAGAATTAGTCATGAGAAAGAGAATGAACACAACCATAATTTTGCTTTGCCAGATTCCACTAGCACCATTTTCTCACGCTAACAGCTTCTCCTGAGGATGGCAGGCATCCTGTAAAATGACTAACAATTCGGTTTCAAACAAACACATCAACATATTCCTGATGACAGCTGCGGACTTGCCAGCACCATACAAGGTTTGAAGGACTCACCGATGTCCAAGACATAGATCCTGACCTCAGGAAGCTCGGAGTCTAACACAGACATCAACAAATGGAAATCACACCGCAACACTTGATAAAGAGTAACTGTAACCCCGGCGGTAACAGATTCCACTTTCACTCTATAAACACTGATTTGCTGGCGTAGATGTTCAACCAGCATTTCTGGAAATGAATTTCTGGAGAGTCTGGAAGGGAGACCGGGAATAGAGACTTCAGATCCAGATGGCTTGAATTTGAATCCTGGCTCAATCACCAATTAGTTAAGAAAAATACTTCCCTCTATGGGCCTCGGTTTCCCCACCCATAAACTGAGGATGATTTTACTTGCCTAAAGAGAAGGGAACAAGGATGAAACAAGGTAACATGTACAGCCCTTGGCAATCTGACCACCCCAGAGTAAGTGTCACCTGTGGTTGTGCTCAAATGACAGAGGGTAGCCACAGTTACTCTTTAAAGTGTTACTCTTTCCATTGGAGAAACAGCCAGCAAGGGGCAGGTCCTATACCCCACTCACTGTAAGGGGACTTACAGAAAAACCTTAAAACTGTGCTCCTGTTCCCATGGATGGAGACACGGGAAGTAAGCTCTCTCTCTTTGCTCATCTTCATCTGTTTAACTTTGGCAAAAAGGCCCAATGTGCTCAGCTCCCAGAAGATGCCATAAATGTAAGTTTCCTCCCCTCTTGATTATAAATCTGGCAAGTGGCTTCCAAATGTATACAGGCTTTATATTTGGAAGGTACCTATATTGTTCAAAAGGCAAGGAAAGAGGTTCCCCTGGCAACTTCCAGAAGAAACATAATAAAGTAAAAAGATGACCAGACCTCAGCACCAGATCCCAACCTGGCAGACAAGAGACAGACAGGCGGGCGTGTCATGCATTTGCCTGAGTTTCTGCATGCCGTAGGGCAGCGGACTGACCTTGGCCGATTGTACCAAAGGGGAGCTTTGTAGAGCACCAGTGGTCCTGGTGCACGAGTCTGTCACCTTCCTGTCCTCACCTCCCCCCTCCTTGAGCTGGAGCTGGATCCATGCACAGTCAGCAGAATGTCATGGACAGAATGACTTTAGCCATTCTGATCAAGCCAAGAAAGCCTGCAGAAATGCTTTCCTCCCAAATGAAGCAAGCCAGAAATTAACTACAGTGACACAGGGGCAGAGCCTGGCACAGAGGTGAGATCCCCACACGCTGCAGTCTGCAAAGCTTGGGTCACCCAACCAACACCCACCAGCCAGGGGAGGGGACAAGAGCACTCTGCAGAGACACAGCCAAATGCCAGGTCAGCAGCGGTGCCTGGACAAGCATTTGTGGGGCCAGGGAAAAGATGGACAGGGGAAGTACTCAGCGGCACTGAGGTCAAGAGCACGCAGCTTGAGCCCCTACTGCCTATGCCCTCGGAGCTCCTCAGTAAGACGCTGGAAACAGCCAAACACCTAAAGCAGGCAGGAAATATGGTGATGTCACTTCCTGGGAGTGGCCTTAAGTTCCCAGCAGGAGGTCAAATGCCAGGCTCACCCAATGCCAGAGCCTACTGCTTGATGAGCCACAACTGAAGTTCACCTAGCCACAAAACCTGAATGAGCTTATTCCTAGATATGGGCTACCTCTTTCAATTGGCTCAGATAATGGACGGGTTTTCGTCCCTCCTTTGACCCAAGCAATTAGTAAAGCTCTAGGTATATAGTGGAACCTCCACTGTGCTACTGGCCCCAAAGCTTGGGACAAGTAGAAAAAACGAGCTGGACCCTAAATGAAACTTTAACCAAACTTATTAACGAGACCCGTGGAAAGTAGAGCTCCTTAGTAACTCTCGGAACAAGGTGTACTCCAGATAGAGTAGGTTTTAGTCCTTATGAAATCATGTCTGGGAGACATACCCTTGTGCTCCCTTGTGTACTCAGTCAGCAGACATAACTAACCATACTTATAAAGTCTCTCCAGTCCCTCTCCCAGATCCAGAGGGACATCCACACCCAGATTTGAGATACTGGGATCCCAGAGGGACTGAAAAGGACTCCTTTCAGACTGGAGATTGAGCGTTATGTTAAGTTGTTCCAGAAAGAAGGCCTCACCCTGAAGTGGAAGGGCCCCTTCACTGGCATCCTCCACACCCCCCGGCTGTGAGAGTCAATGGTTTGTCAGCATGGACGTACCACACCCCGGTGAAGAAGATGACCAATGGAAACAGCAGAGCCCACTGACGGCAGTCCCAGGAGCAAACCCTCTCCAGCTAAGGCTGTTACAATCTTGATTTCTTTCCTGTGCAGGCTGACCCGATATAGTTAACTGTGCCGCCCAGGAGCCCCCTAAACCAGTGGAGCCACTTGCACAATTGAACGGCCCACTGTAACTCTTTGCTTTCTATTCTGTTAAGTATGTTAAACAGTAGGCATCATCTTTCTCAACGAGATTTCGCTTTTTATTGTTGGTTATGTCTACAACTCCGACCACCCTATGTGGGTAGGCAAACAAGACTCAGACCAAGAGTCAAGGGTTTGACTCAGACATAAGACCGGGGGAATGTTATGCCCCAACTGCATCTTGCTAAGGGCTTTCAACACTCCCCCTTTAAGACAGGAAGCTCAGCTGAAAGAGTTCAGTAAAAACTGCAAAACCCCAGCTTCCCCTTAGGAGGACTCCCCTTACCAGGCGTTGGCTCTTGTCAAATGCAGCTTGCATTAAGGACTCCTCCTCCCCTACCGAAAGCCCCTTATAAAAGGTTTCCACCCCTGCTTCTAGGGGTCGAGAGACTTTGAGGCATGAGCCTGCTCTCGACCCCGTTGCTCAATAAAGGATCCTCACTTAATTTGGACTCAGTGTGCTGGCGTTTCTCTACTCACTGCGAGCGTAACATGAGACACTCACAGGTATAAAAAATTAGCCCAAGTCATCATCAGGGACCAATGAGAGTCTGAGGTTAAAGGCACAGGTTTGAGTGTCAGGCCAGGATTTATCTTCCCAAAAGGCACGAATGTGGGCACACAGGCCAGCCCTGAGTGTTTCTCCTGCCTGTGGAAATTGGCAAGGGTCTTTCAAAATTAGAGATCATTTATGCAAACAAAACAAGAGAGGAAGGGTAGTCCAGAAAATGGTATCATTACAAAGTCACATTGTGTGTAATTATCTTTTCCTCTGTACACCTTGCTTTCCATTTAGCACCTGCTACATTATCACACCCTTGAGCACAGACCATAACCTACTCCAGATCCCCTGGCTCCTAGTGCCTTGCACAGAAGCATAGTAGCTACTCAGTGAATGTGCAGGACTGGTGGCACCGCTCACTTGGGAACAGGCATGATTAACCTGGCTGTGAGCCCCTGGAGTCTGGGACTGATTTTCACATACATTTAAGATCTCATTTGTGATACTAACCGGACTGTGAATGGCTGGGCTGGAGATGTACCTGTGTTACGCTCAGTTCCTGGTGCCTCCTAATTGAGTGAGCTCTTTTGACTCAGAGGTTAATTATCTCTGCGTTTTTTCTTCAAGGAGAATGTTCTCCCTGGAGTCTACTGGTCATTATTATTCCATGTTGCATTGCTCTTTTGACCTAAGGATTTTTTTTTTTTTTTTTTAAAGGAGACAGAGGATTTCATGGCCTGATTTAGGCCTGGGTGAAAGTGAGAGAAGCCTCAGGGAGACACTTTAGAAATCCGATCTGCCTTCCCACAGGCTCCTTAGAGAAGCAGAGGCACAGGGAACCCTGGTCCAGACAAGCCTCCCAGCCCTCCTCCTGTGCAGAAGGGGCTGCACCTGGGCCAGTACAGATTAAATACCCCATAGATGTGTTGAGGAGGAGACTTTCAACCTGGACAAACCAGAATCAGGTTGGGGGTGTAGAAAGGGACATTCAACACCTCCATCTTCTACGACCAAAGGCAGCTGTGGTCCTCCCTGCCAAAAGAGATGCCTTGACAGGCCCACAGAAGATTGCTTTTCAAGTATTAATTAATGTTTTGCAATGACTTTCTGAGGGAATGTTTAGTATCTTCAATTTAGAGACAAGAAAACTGAAGCCCAGAGAGGCTGAGTAACTTGCCTGGAGTCACACAGGACTCAAATCCCAGCATTCACAGCTCCAGAATCCTCACATGTCCAATCCACCCACTGCCTCTCTGTGCAGACACATGTGGTCTTAGAAACCAGCTCAAGTTTGCCTTCTCACTGAGCTGTATTCCTCTGAGTCCACAGAACCACAGGCCTGGATGGACCTTGCAGGCCTGAATCCAGATCCCTTGTTTTGTAGCTGGTGACAGCCCAGGGAAGGAGTGGGCTCCAAGGTCATGCAACCTCCCAGGGAAGCATCAAGACCTCTCCCTTAAGAGAGGTCCCCCAGACTCTAACCGCGCTCTTCTGCACCCTCCTGAGACTCACAACCGAAACGCACATTTAACACTTAGACACCCAGGAAACCATTGGAGTAACACATAGTCCTTTTCCCAGCAGGAATAAACCCAGAAAAAGCAGGAAAACAGGCATCCTATTTCTCACATGACTCCATCCACATCAAAGCCCCTGTCCAGTCCCATGTGTGGGCTCGAGCAGGGTAACTGTTCACACCAAGCCATCCGCCCTCACCTGGTTTTCTCTGTGACCAAACGCATATCCTAATAAGATGGCTGGCACTGGTTAAGGCTGCAATCCACTCCAACTTTTCCATTGTGTGTAAAACATGAGCCATTTGGAAGACAAATTCACCAGGGAAGATGGGTGAGGGATTCCCACGGCGGGGCCAAAGGCTAGGAGAGGCTGCTCAGAGCAGACGCTCACACGAGCATGGAAGTGACCGCAGTGATGGCTGGTGGGGCATGAGTGAAAACACCTGCTCCCAGGGGCAGAGAGAGGCAGAGTGACAGAAAGGCCAGGAGTCCAGGATTGGCACCTGCCCCCCAAAGACGGCCACAGTCACCACATCATCAGATGCCTCCTGACGCACGCCCCTCACCCTCCAGCTCACCACGGAGAAAGCCAGCAATGAAAGACAAGTCAGGACCCTCACTCCTCACCCCCGAGGGGCACGTTCAGTCTCCGGGGAAGCCCTGAGAACTTGGTTGTTTAAAGTGACAAACCCCAGACAGTCTAGCCACTGGCTCAGTGGAGTCTCCCATCCCAGATGACTTGGAGAAAGCACAGAGGCAGACAGACTGGCAGACATATGCGGGCAGACCCCGCTATTGGTGACCCTGGATATTGCTTGGCTACCTGGTCTCCGGGCACATCCTGGGACATGCTTCCTACCTGCTTCCATAAGTTGGCACTGCTGACCAAAGACGTGGGAGAAGGTGACCGGGCCTGCGGCAGAACTGGATGTCGCCAGCGTGGATTCCATGGCTCTTGGGGGTCTTTGGTGTTGGTCATGTGGCAGCATCCAGACCCCTAGAGTGTCCAAACAAAGGTCATGGTGGCTACTACTTGTCACTTTCAAGAAAATGTCCCCGTCCTCAAAGTTTGCAGCGTTTCTTCCTCTTACCACCCTTTCCTTGCCGTCTTTTTCAAACAGGTGAAGTCAAAAAGGAGACTCTTTAGGGCTCAGCACACCTGGCCCAGCTGCAGGAATTCCAAGCAAGAGAAAAACCTAAGTTCTGAGTTCCCCTTCCTGCCCCCCACCAGGAGTTGTTCCCTCTTGTCCTGGAGGGATGACTGAGATTAGCTGCCCAGTCTGCGTCCCCTGGAGTCACCTGGAAGGGGGAAGAGTCCACGGGAGACGCTCAGCTGCAGCAGCCGCCTCCAGTGCCAGCTGCAGGCAATGTGCTGCCAGGCTCAGCTGCGTCTCCTTCGGCCGTGGAGCAGGGCAGGGAGCGAGGCTGCCCCGGGCTCCCAGGGGCGCAGGCCTCCTTTGCTGGCGCCGCCCGGCTCCCCGCAGCGGCTGTGCTGGGCTCCTGCGTCCCCACAGCCCTGCGCGAGCCACAGTCCCGGGTCCCCCACGTCCCGTTGCAATCAGGGGCAGAGCGCGCGAGGGGCGCACGGCGAGCTCTCTGCCGCTCCGGACCCCCTAGGGCCCCCGGCTCCTCCTCTGCTCCAGCGGTGGCGGTGGGGCACCGTCACTGACCCTGCTCCGACCTGCTGCAGCGGCCCCAGCCCTCCTGCCACCCCTTCTCCGTGATGCAAAAGGGCCTTTACTTGGAGATGTTCTGGCTGCGGAGGGAAGTGCTAACTCAGCCCAGCAGGCTCCAGGGCTGCTGTAACCTCTTCATGCCCACAGCCAAGGAAGTCCAGGCCCGGGAGACCAGGCAGTTGAGGATAAAGCCCAAGAGCCAAGAAGGGGAAAGAGAAATAACATAATGCCCTCCCTCCTGTGGGGCTTCCTCTGAGCCAGCCCAGCGCTGCCCTGTGTGAAGAATGACCTGTCCCCTGCGCCAAAACCAGAGGGGCAATTTCTTGGTACAGAGGGAGAGGGGGTTCCTTGCTCACGACTACGACAGCTATTGGGGGGCAGGTGGGGCGGTGTCCGTAGCCGCCGGTTATCCGCTAACCGTGAGGGTGCTAGCTCTAGAGACACGGGATCATCTCAGGCCAGCATTTCCGTTACTTTGGGGGTTCAGGTGATGAGTTGAGGGTAATCTGGGATTACCTCAGTTACCTCAATCTCCTCCTGGCAGAGGAGCCTTGAAACACTTCCAAGGGTTCAAATAAAGTCTAATTCCGTGTTGAGGGACTCTTAAGTGATTGAACATCCCGTTCTTTCTCATGCAAGAGGCTTAAAATTGGGGGACAGCATACACCATTTTCTCTGGGATCTAAGACGCTCCAGGGCTAGGGTCAGGAAAAGACCAGATTGTGTGTTAACTGCAGAAACCCCATGTAGGAAGGGGAATGCATAGGCTTCTCAGGTGTGGGTGAAAATGGAAGTTAGAGTGCAAAGGACCCTGTTGGGACAGGGATGTGGAGATTCAGGAGCCCAGGGTGGCCGCTGTGGGGAGCCAAGTGGCACCTACAAAGCCACAGCCTTGCTCCCTTCCCTGAAAAGCCAACCTGCAGATGTCTTCTGTTGGCAAAGCACGTCTTCCTCCCTTCCGTGTACCCCCAGTTCATTGCTTCTCACTGTTAAATGTTTCGCATATTAAACGTACCACGGTGTACTCTCTGTGCTCCCTGAGCGCTAAGCGACTGAGTTGCCTCCTGCGCTTTGCTGCCATAAACAACACAGTGTGACATTAGCCAACATTATGGTCATCAAGAAATATATTGTCCAAATCAGGACACTTGGAGAGTGATTAGAGAGAGGTGTTATCCTGGTAATCACACCGGGATAAGTGGCATAAACAACAAAGGACGGATCTGCACAAGAATGTCCCTGGGAATTACTCCAGGAGAAAGAGTTCGTTAAATGCTTCCCCTCGCTGCCTCCCTGGTCTGTACGCCCACTGGTACTGCATGTGGTCGCCAGAGAGAAGGGTCTGTGGTGTCCCCCAATTTCATGAATCAGAGATGAGCCTCTTCCATGACAAAGAAAAGATGCTCAATTACTTAGACTCCGGGAAACCCTCAACACAAAGTCGGGCTTTATTTGAACTCTGGAAGCACTGTTTACAAGCCACCCAGGCTATGGGACTCTGTTGTGGTGCCCTAAACTAACTGAGGCACCGCTGTTGTTGTTATCATACTGCCACATACAGGGGCCCATTCTTGAGCTCTATCCTGTTCCTTTGATTTCCCCATACCGTGCTGTCAATGGTAACTTTTTTTTTTTTTTTTTTTTGAGACAGAGTCTCAAGCTGTCACCCTGGGCAGAGTGCCATGGCATCACAGCTCACAGCAACCTCAAACTCTTGGGCTT
Organism: Loris lydekkerianus; assembly: GCA_963574355.1. Lineage (NCBI taxonomy): Eukaryota > Metazoa > Chordata > Mammalia > Primates > Lorisidae > Loris > Loris lydekkerianus. The sequence continues at coordinate 32,131 of CAUYPK010038452.1, forward strand.
AAGTGATTCTCTTGCCTCAGCCTCCCGAGTAGCTGGGACTACAGGTGCCTGCCACAACACCCGGTTGTTGTCATTGTTGTTTAGCAGGCCTGGCTGGGTCCGCACCTGCCAGCCTCAGTGTATGTGGCCAGCGCCCTACCTATTGAGTACGGGCACCGCCTGATGGTAACATTTTAAATGTCTTGGCCAACATTTTAAGAAGTCTGGATTTCAAATTTTTCAAAACAAGGCAGATTTGACAGTGTGGAGTCTGCATGTCTCCTGCTATGACCCAGCGGGAACAGTGGTTCGCCCCTTATGCAGGACACACGCCATCATCTCACACCAAACTTGGTCGCTCTCACTTACAACACAGCCTATTCCTCATCGAGTTGTGCACAGGTATTGAAAACTTTTCCAGATAGTCAAAAGGAAACCATAGTAGAGAAGTCATTGATTTATAGGACTATTGTTTTATCTGTGCTAATAAAGGTCATTTGTTTGTTTATTTGGTTGGTTGGTTGGTTGGTTGTTTAGAGACAGAGTCTCACTCTATGCTCTGGGTAGAGTGCTGTGGCATCATCACAGCTCACAGCAACCTCAAACTCTTGGGCTCAAGTAATCCTTTCACCTCAGCCGCCCAAGTAGGTGGGACTACAGGCACCCACCACACACACTTTCTGTTTTTAGTAGAGATGGGCTCTTGCTCTTGCTCAAACAGGTCTTGAATTCCTGAGCTCAAGCAATCCACCCACCTAGGCCTCCCAAAGTGCTAGGATTATAGGTGTGAACCACTGCACCTTGCCAATAATTAATGTCTTAAGTGGGGTTTTTGGGGGGGGTTGTTTTTTGGGGGAGGTTGTTGTTTGTTTGAGATAGAGTCCCACTCTGTTGCCCTGGGTAAAGTGCCGTGGCATCATAGCTCATAGCAACCTCAAACTCTTGGGCTTGAGCAATCCTCTTGCCTCAGCCTCCTGAGTAGCTGGGACTACAGGCATATGCCACTGTGACTGGCTAACTTGTCAATTTTTAGTAGAAACAGGGTCTCATTCTTGCTCAGGCTGGTCTCTAACTCTTGAGCTCAAGCAACCTATCCCCAGTAAAGATCATTTATTTAACATCTACTTGATACCTAATCCTACGCTGACTACAGGTAGATACAATGGTGGTTTGGCATAGAGAGTGACGGGGGAAGGAGTGAATGTTATCTGTCCATCTATCACCTGCCTGTCTATGATAAACCCAAACATTGATTAACCACGCAAGTGGAAAAACATACCACCTGTGAATCATGATTGTGAAAAATCTCATTATTCCAGGATAGGTGACTGGAGCCTCCCGGGAAAGCTTTAAGCGCTGGGTCTAAGAAGAGATGTATGATCTGCTTCAGTCGACAGAGAGGATTGGGGTGGGGGATGGGATTTAAGGGCAAAGCTAATTTAAATGCTGTGTTATACTGAAAGGGTTTTTAAGTCTGCTGACAGCTATTTAGATAAAAAAGGATATAAATTTGCTACGGTCCAAGTCAATGGTCATACTTTTACTTCTTTTTTTGCAGCTTTTGGCTGGGGCTGGATTTGAACACACCACCTCTAGTATATGGGGCCAGCGCCCTATGCCTTTGAGCCACAGGCGCCACCCTCATACTTTTACTTTTAAGATCTCCCTGTCTCCCTGGTACCTTTTTTTTTTTTTGCAGTTTTTGGCTGGGGCTGGGTTTGAACCCACCACCTCCAGCATATGGGGCTGGTGCCCTACTCCTTTGACCCACAGGCGCCACCCTCTCCCTGGTAACTTTCAGTCCTCTAGACTTTAAACTGACTTGACCCAAAGGATTCCCTTCACTCTGCTCGATCTTATACTCAACTCAAATCAAGTCATGCTTAGCAAGTCTATCAGCTGTTAGCACCCACAGCCCCCAAAGGGTACAGAGTACTACCACCTGGTGTTGTAGAAAGTTAGAGGCAAAGTGAAGGGCAATTAAAAAAAAAAAAAAAAAAAAAAACCCATGGCACTGAGCTCAGAGCAGCTTGTTTTATGATGCTTCATCTCTCACAGCAAAATGACACAAGTGGAGGCTGCCACATGTCATGAGCCTAGGAGCACCACAGACTCTAACGTGCTCCCCTTCCCAAATGAGGAAACCTGGGCTTAGGAAAAGTCACGTACTTTGTCCAAGATTATACAGCCATGAACAGGTAATCTACCAAGTGAATGGGCCTAGTGGTTCTCTGCTTTGAAACTGACTACACCTATATCATTGAGATGTTGGACTATTAACTTGTATTCCACAAAGATTTCCATATAGACCCAAGGATTCTAACAAGTCATAATCAGTGTCCCTATTTTAAAAAAAAATGTTTAAGTAGTTTTATTAAAGTATAATTTGCATGCCATATAATTCACTCATTTAGAGTATTCAATGTGTTCGGTGGCTCTTAGTCTATGGACAGATAGGTCAGCCATCAACGCAGTCAATGTTAAAATATTTTCACCACATCAGAAAGAAACCAGTACACTTTAGCTATCTCCCCCCCGGACTCCTCTATGCCCCCTCAGCTCTAAGCAACCATTATTCTACTTTCTAGAACTATTAACTTCCCTACTCTGGACTTTAATATGCGCAGAATCGTGTAACATGTCCATTTTTATGTCTGCTTTTCTTCACTTGGCTCAGTGTTCTCAAGCCAGGTTCACCAATATTTCTTTCTATGAATGAATAATGTCCCATTATTCATATACCACGTTTTGTTTATCCATTCATCTGTTGCATAGTACAACCATTTGGGTTGTAGCCCCATTTTGGTTATTATGAATAATGCTGCTATAAACACTGTGTCTAATTTTTGGTATGGGAATTTGTTTTTATTTTTCTTGGACACATATCTTGGAGTAGAATTGCTGGGTCAGGTAGTAACTCTGCTTAATCCTTTGAGAAACTGCGAAACTGTTTTCCACTGGTTTTACCATTTCACATTCCACTGGCTGTAAATGAGGGGTCCAACATCGTCATACTGTCACCGTGTCCTGATGCAGTACTGAGCACTGAGTTATTCTAGTGACCTTAAAGGTGGCAGAGGCCAAAATAAGTAATTGGCTTAAAAGAAGCTTAATTACATTTCTCAACAGACTCATTTATAAAATTAACCCTTTCTTTTCCTAGAGAAATCACCGATCAACAAATCCAAGCCAGAAAGAGATAGTACCGTCTTTTATTCTGTCACAATAAACATAATGTTTCTTTGGAGAAATATCATCATCATAATTACCATCATAATCCCCAGGATTTACCGTATATACGGTAAATTATTCCTGTAATTGTATAAATTCTATCCAGCAACGAATCAAAAATAACTGGGTATCTACTTTCCTTCCTTCCTGAATAATTCAAGTCAATGCAAAATAACGGGCAAGAGAGATAGAAATCTATGCCAGGGGAGTGGGTGGAGGGACAAGGAGCTGAGTCAGAACAGCAAGTGGAGGGGACCTGTGAGGTGAGGAGGGATGAGTCCAAGGGCGGTGAGTAAGGCGTCCACACTAGGGCAGGCAGCAGCAGCAACAGGAGGTCACGTACACAGGCTGGGACTGAGCAAGTAAGTTAACATATTGAGGATAACAGGATTGAGTCGTCTCACTGTGAGAGATGAGAGAAAGTTAGAAGGACTATGGTGTTAAATACAAATTATAAATATTGCTGTGAACTTATGGGGGGTTCTCTTTTTTCTGTGCAGTTTGTGGCCAGAGCCAGGTTTAAACCCACCACCCCCGTTAAACCCACCACCCCCGTATATGGGGTCAGCGCCCTATCCCTTTGAGCCACAGGTGCCACCTATTTTTTTTTGAGACAGAGTCTCACTTTGTCAGCCTCAGTATAGTGCCGTGGTGTCACAGTTTACAGCAACCTCAAACTGTTGGGCTGAAGCCATTCTCTTGCCTCAGCCTCCCGAGTAGCTGGAACTACAGGCACCTGCCACAACGCCCGGCTATTTTTTGGTTGCAGTTGTCATTGTTGTTTGGCAGGCCCAGGCCAGGCTCAAACCCACCACCTTCAGTGTATGTGGCCGGCACCCTTTTCACTGAGCTACGGGTGCTGAGCCGAACTTATGGGGTTTTTTTGTTTTGTTTTGCTTGTTTATAAGACTGATTTTATTTTCAAGTTTTTGGAAGTTTTCAGAAAAAATAAAATGACAAGAATGCATACAGATATTGACATTATTCACTGACATAAAATCCTTGGCAGAGAAGTGAACTTATGGTTTTTAATCTATGTGTGGCCCCATAAATAAGTCTAGAGTTAAAGGTGTGTTTGTGTGTGTGTGTGTGTGTGTGTGTGTGTGTGTAGAGACAAACCATATCCCCTCTTTTGTCCACTGAGAGGACCTGGGACAAGTGACATACATTTCAATAGCAATAAGCTCTCCTAGAAACTAAGATCTCCTTTGTTAAAAAGGAACCAGAGCTGACTTATCCAGGGCTGATGCAAGGAAAACATAAGGAGAGCTTGACAGCTAATTCACCCAGAAAGCAACTGCTTAGAGATGGAGACATTCCAAAAAGATAAAAGAACAGGGACGGCGCCTGTGGCTCAAGGAGTAGGGTGCTGGCCCCATATACTGGAGGTGGTGGGTTCAAACCCAGCCCTGGCCAAAAACGGCAACAACAACAAAAAAAAAGATAAAAGCCAGTTTGAAGAAATTCCCACCAACAAAATTAAGGATAATTGCAGTATAAAAAAATGATAATAGTAAATTATAACTCATTGAATAGAAATACAGTAGAACCTCCATAGTTGACCACCTCCCCAAATCGACCACCTCCTTAAGTTGACCTAAGTTTCATAAACTGGATGGACACACCTGTACATGTCAGTGCAGCAGGCCTAGTTCCTTATGTTGACATTGAAAATATTCTTTAGGGCAGTGTCTGTGGCTCAAAGGGGTAGGGCACCGGTCCCATATGCCAGAGGTGGCGGGTTCAAACCCAGCCCCGGCCCAAAAAAAAATTCTTTAAGGAAGGGGTGAAATAATGACATTTTCAGACAAAAGAAATCTAGGAAAACCTAACACCAGCCAACCCCCTCATGAAAACACTACAGGGACTTTTTTGAGGGAGGAGAGAAATGATGGAAGCTCAGATTATAGGATAGAACAAATAGCAAGTGACAAGGCTAATTGTCACTAAATCTAAATTAAATATAAATTAGTATTAACGTTTAATACTAATATGTCAATAATTTAGAATTATTAATGGTTAACATTAATTCATTTTATGTTAATCATGATATATCAGTGATGTACTATAGGGTTTTAAATATATAGAGAAATAAAATACAGGCTCGGGACCTGTGGCTCAAGCGGCTAAGGTGCCAGCCACATACACCTGAGCTGGCGGGTTCGAATCCAGCCCTGGCCCTGCCAAACAACAATGACAACTACAACCAAAAAATAGCCGGGGGTTGTGGCAGGCACCTGTAATCCCAGCTACTTGGGAGGCGGAGGCAGGAGAATCTCTTGAGCCCAGGAGTTGGAGGTTGCTGTGAGCTGTGATGCCACAGCACCTTGAGGCGACAGCTTGAGGCTTTGTCTCAAAAAAAAAAAAAAAAAGGAAAGAAAATACAGAGCACAAATAGCTCAAAAGTTGGAAGAGGATAAATGGAATTAGAAAGGTTTAAGATCCTTCCCTTGTCCAGGAAAAAAATAGAAGTATTAATATATAGTAGACTTTGATGAGTCGAGGGTGCATACGATAATCTCTTGTGTAATCACTGAAAGTTTATAAAAGAGTATGTGGTCGCCAGACTAATGGAGGGGACTTGAGTATAAAAATAATCAGTCTAAAAGATGTGAGGAAAGGACAGAAAGAAAGCTGTAAAGAAAGCTGATGTTAAAAAAAAAAAAAAAATCTAAAAGTAAAATAAAATAAGAAATCTGGTGTTGGCTGGGTGGGGTGGCTCGTGCCTGTACTTCCAGCACCTTGGGAGGCCAAAGCTGAAGGATTGCTTGAAGCCAGAAGTTTGAGACCAAGTTGGCCAACACAGTGAGACCCTGTCTCTATAAAAAATGAGAAAAAAGAATTAGCCAAGCATGGTGGCAGGTGCCTATAGTCCTAGCAGATTGGGAGGCTGAGGCAGAAAGATCATTTGAGCCCAGGAGTCTGAGGCTGCAGTGAGCTATGACAGTATGATCACCCACTGCACTTCAGCCTGAATGACAGAGAGAGAACTTGTCCTGAAGGGAAGAAAATGAAAGAGGAAAAAAAAGGAGGGAGAGAGAGGGGGAGGGAGGGAAGGAAGGAGAAAAAGAGAAAGAAAGAAAACTAGTATAACTTTGTTACTACCATAGTAGACTTTAAGATTAAAAAACAGCTCCAGCAGCCAAAAATATTCTGTATAATAACAAAATAATCAATTCAACAAGACTCCAAACCAGGCAAAAGGTGTCGAGCTTTGAGGAAAAATAAACCCACAGGAAGTAAAAAATAGAAAAACTAAACAAAAAAAAAATCTAGAAAAACTGAACGCAATTAACATACCGGCTGATGGACATACACAATGGATCACTGTACCCAGCAATTACAGACAATACACTCTTTTTTTTTTTTTTTTTTAATCAAAAGAACATTACAAAAATTGTCCTTCTGCCAGACCTTACTTCAAGTCTGAAAAAATGCCAAAGGATAAAACGAAACTGTCTTAATCTGATAAAGAATTTATATGCAAAAGCCTGCAGAAAACATCATACACAATGGGTGAAATATCAAAAGCTTCCTCTTAAGATCTGGAATTTGAGACAAGAATGACCAACATCATCACTTCTGTGCAACATTATGTTAAAGGTAAAAGAAATGATGTTTTGGGCAGCTCCTGTGGCTCAGTGAGTAGGACGCTGGCCTCATATACCGAAGGTGGTGGGTTCAAACCCGGCCCCGGCCAAACTGCAACAAAAAATAGCTGGGCATTGTGGTGAGCGCCTGTAGCCCCAGCTACTGGGAGGCTGAGGCAAGAGAATCTCTTAAGCCCAAGAGTTTGAGGTTGCTGTGAGCTGTCTCCGTCCGTCTCCTTGGTCGCAAGAGGGTCGCAAGAGCTCTTAGACATCAAAGTGAAGGACGTCTCCCGTTCTGTGGTTTGTCTTTCCACGCTTCTGCTATTGCCTCTTGATGAAGCAAAGAAATTTGTGGCTTCTATAACCAAGAAATGATTCATTCGCTGCAGAAAGTGCTCTCTCAAATTAGTGAGACGGAGAACTCAATTAAAACAGACCAGAGGCTTGGACAAATGCTCCACCAAAGGGGTGTTCACCATGGGCAACATGAGAAGATGCTGTCGTACATCACTCAGGGGGGTAAGCAAATTAAAACCCAGTGAATTTCAAACATGCATCCACTGTGACAGCCAACATCGGATCAACAGTTCCAAGTGTGTGGACAAAGGCGTACAGCGACAGGGACTGTCGCACACCATTAGGAAAAGTATAATGTGGTGCAGATACTTTGGAAAACTACTGGTCGTTGTATTTTAGAGTCGAGCAGCCACCCACTCTAGGACCTAGCGGTTCTACTCCTAGGTACGCAGCTATTGTCAGAATGTTTACAGAAGCATCCATTGTTCACAACAGCCCCAAACAGAAAACAACCCAAATTTTCATCAGCACCAGAACAAAATGAACGTGTTTATTCACATAACAGAACACTCATGGACCGGCGTGGTTACGGCGCTGGCCACATGCACCACGGCTGGCAGGTTCCAACCCAGCCCGGGCCTGCTAAACAACAATGACAACTGCAACAAAAAAATAGCTGGGTGTTGTGGTAGGCGCCTGTAGTCCCAGCTACTTGGGAGGCTGAGGCAAAAGAATGGCTTAAGCCCAAGAGTTTGAGGTTGCTGTGAGCTGTGATGCCAAAGCACTCTACTGAGGCAAGATAGTGAGACTCTGTCTCAAAAAAAAAAAAAGAAAAGAAAAGAAAAGAAAAGTGAGCAAACTACATCCAATGTGGCTGATTCTCCAGGCTGAGAATGGAAACCAGACGTTTTAAGAAATCCACACCTAACTACGTTCAGTTTTGTCTTTTTGAACTTCGCAGAATCATCAGCCTGAGGGGTCAGGATAGTGATTATCTTTAAGCAGAGGGGCTGGTAACCGGGATGGTGTCCTGGACACAGGTGCTCCATCTCACAATGTATGCTGTTGTTACACTTGGATAAGATTCACTTTCAAACGTCTGGATACAACCAGCCTTAACAACTCTCACCCTAAAGTACTAGGACAGCTGAGGCCACTGTCATTACATTACTTCAGATCTCCCAAAACAAACTTGTGAGGCTGTAACATTTTAAATAATGAAGCTTTGAATGGGGGCGGTAAGCTAGCTTTCACGGAGGTGCTCTATTCCCCAAGCACAGCTACTGGAAAAGGTTTAACATTTGAGGAGCAGTCTATGAAATGCAAGTGAGCACTACTTTTTCTTAGCGATGGCCTTGTTTCCTCTTGTTCTACTTAATGCTTTTTCCTGAGTACAATAAAAAGTCTAAGATCTGGAGAGAGGAGAGGCAGGAGGGAGACACGTCGAAGGTCACAGTGCAACGCACACCTCTCAGGGCTGAACGACTTCACTTAACCGATGCAATTGGTGTAAACTAACTCTTTGTACCCACAATGAATTCCAAACTATAAAAATAAATAAATAAAAAACTTTTTTTTTTTTAAAAAAAGGAACTCTAACATCAGACCCTAGGAAGTCTCTCTGCCTGGTTTCACAGCCAAAGACTCAGTGAACTGCTTCTTGGTTAGGGGCCGGTTTCTCTGAGGAGCTGGTGGGAGCCATGTCGTCAGACTTGTCTCTGTTTTGTGTCGCTGGGGATAGCACGCCATTGTTTGCCCAAACTGGGGCACTTGAAGGTGAAAGAGGTGCTATTCACAACGATGCCAGTACATTCAGCATAAACCAGGATCCTCCTAGCAATCAGGGTAAGGTCACAAGCTAGCCTGCCACTCAGAACTCACTACAGGAACTTCAAACTATAAATGGTCCCCACAGGATTCGAGCTGTGCTGTCAACCATGTTATTAAAACAAGGTAATTGCACTTGCTTCCTTTCTGCATAGCGGCTAATGCCATTAGCTCTGAAATAGAAACCTGTGCTAAAATGTGTCTTTTATGAGATGCAGGGACTTTTGTACCTTCCCTGCCTTGTTTGTTGGGTGCCAAAGGGCCGCCTGTGGCACGCTTCGCCAAGGTGACAGAGGCATGCTGAGACCTAACCTTTGTTCCAGTTGTAACCTTCTCTTAGGCCCTTCCTAGTTGATATATGGGTGAAAATTCCAGGTCATTAAAGACCAGGAAACCGCAAGGCTCACAGTAAGGGCTTAATAAATATGTTTTAAAGGAATTGCATGGCATAATGGCCTTCCCCAGACCTCTACTTGCTGCGGCCTCTCCAAATACTGAGTTTTCGTATCTGCATGGAGGAAGGGGTTCCCAAAAGCAGAAGTGCCCATGACCCACAAAAATCAGAATGCAGCTCTGGGTGGACACCTCTGCCAGCAAAGGAGAAAGGATAAAAGGCTATTGGGTGGGCAGCCAGTTGAGTTGGCTGCCACTCAACTCACAGAAGGTGAGGTACAGCTATCGGGGACAGTAGCTCACCCAGGCATGGATTCTCCGAGCATAAATGGGGGTACAGGGTGTTTGTACAGCTGAAAGAAGGTCCTCTCCCATCACCCCATCTTTTTGTTTGTGTGTTTGTTTGTTGTTTTTTTCAGACAGTCTTACTCTCTTGCCCTGGATAAAGTGCCATGGTGTCAGAGCTCACAGCAGCCTCAAACTCTTGGGCTTAAGAGATCCTCCTGCCTCAGCCTCCTGAGTAGCTGGGACTACAGTCACCCACCATGACACCAAGCTACTTTTTTCTTTTTTTCTTTTCTTTTTTTTTTTTTTTTGAGACAGAGTCTCACCATATCACTCTGGGTGGACTGCCATGCGTTACAGCTCACAGCAACCTCAAACTCCTGGGCTCAGGCAATTCTCTTGTCTCAGCCTCCCAAGTAGCTGGGACTATAGGCACCTGCCACAACGCCTGGCTATTTTTTGGTTGTAGTTGTCGTTGTTTGACAGGCCTGAGCTGGGTTCAAACCCGCCAGCTCCAGTGTATGTGGCTGGCACCCTAGCCCCTGAGCTACAGGCACTGAGACAGTTTTTTCTATTTTTAGTAGAGATGAGTTCTTGCTCAGGCTGGTCTCGAACTCCTCAGCCTCCCAGAGTGCTAGGATTACAGGCATGAGCCACTGCACCCTGCCATCACCCATCTTTGAAACTCCCCACGGAAGAGTCAACAACCTCCCCTACCTTGTAGGTTTACAAGTTTCCCCTTGCTATGGACTGAATCATGTCCCCCTCCAAAATTCACATGTTGACGCCCTAACCCCCAATGCAATTGTATACGGAGATGGGATCTTTAAGGCTGAGGTCCTAATCTAGTTGGACTTGTCCTCATAAGAAAGAGGTGTGCATGCACAAAAGAAGCTGTGTGAGCACACAGAAGGTGGCCATCTCCAAGCCAGGAAGAAAGGTCTCGGCAGAAACAGCCCTGCAGTCGCCTTAATCTTGAACATCCAGCCTCCAGCACCATGAGGAAATACATATCTGCCATTTAAGCCTCCCCACCCTATCCCAGTCCATGGGCTTCTATCACGGCAGCTTAGCACACTAATATGTTCATCTAGCTCAATCCCCTTCAGAGCCGCTATGCTACCAATCTGTCCAAGGTAAAGCAAAGCTTGGTGCAGAATCTAATCCAACTTAGGGTGGAGATGGGGTGATGGGTCTTCCTACCTCCCACGTGCCCCTGAAGGACACAGACACTGCAGGTAGGGTGTCTCTGAGCTGATCACCTGCAGATGCTAACTGGGCTCCTTCCCACCCTGTCTCTGAGCTCACTGCATCTGATTTTGTTCCATAATGGTGTGGTCTCAGACAGAAAGGAGGCCCAACCCTGCCCATTAGCATGGAAAGCCCAACCCCCTGATGATGGGAGGGATGGAGAGGGAGGGAACAAACTCCCCAGCTTCATCAGAAAAATACGGTGTGCAAGGGAAGTGCTAATTCATCCAAGCACAGCCAACACGGGGTGGGCTCCACTTCCATCAGTCCCATGGACGCAGAGCAGAAGCGACAAAAGAGGCAAAAGAACAGAAATTCCTTCCAGGGAGCCCCTGGGTGACTGGGGATTTTTTTGCACGAATAAAGAGGAGCTGATTAATCAAAGCTGGTGAATAAAAGCAGCTTGCTATCTCTCGAGTCACGAACAAAATCCAAACTTCATGGTCCTTTTCCCCCTTTCCACGTTCGAGCCCCCTCTTCTGTCAAGATGACGTGCGACAGGAGCAGATTGTTAACGAGGCCGCTGCTTGGCCATCTCAGCTTCATTTCTTTTCCTCAATAATCGATAGCGCGTGGGTCGCGGCTGCTATAAACGTCAGGCTGCAATTTGTGACTAACACCAGCGCAAATCAGTCCAGGCAGCCCTTGACTGGAGGCCTCCCCCACCGTGGCCAGAGAGGAACAATGAAAATGCTCAAGGCTGCAGTGGCATTTTTCTTCCTATCAGCGCTCAGTGCAGGAGGTTCAAGATTTCATTTAATCCTGCAGACTCCCTGGGAGGGAGGGAGTCTCGGCCTGAGGTTTTCAGCAATGTTCGCTTGACCTTGGAAAGTTCAAGGATTTGGGGGGTGTGGGGGGGGAGGTAATGGAGAGAGCACAGACACTGATCTTTAAAAGTATAAGATCTTCAGGAGTTTGAGACCAGCCTGAGCGAGAGTGAGACCCCATCTCTACTAAAATAGAAAAAAAATAGCCGGGCATTGTGGTGGGCATGTGTAGTTCCAGCTACTTGGGAAGCTGAGGCATCAGGCTTCTCATGAGTCCAAGAGTTTGAGATTGCAGCAAGCTATAATGATGCCAGGGCCCTCCAACCCAGGGCAACAGAGTGAGAATCTGTCTCAAAAAAATAAATAAATAAAAAGTGGTCTCCACTCCTGTAGATCAGGGGCTAGGGCGCCAGACACATACATCAGAGCTGGCAGGTTCGAACCCAGCCCCAGCCTGCCAAACAACAATGACAACTACAAAAAAAAAAAAAAAAAAAATAGCCAGGCATTAGGTGGGCACCTGTAGTCCTAGCTACTCGGGAGGCTGAGACCAGAGAATCACTTGAGCCCAGGAGTTTGAGGTTGCTGTGAGCTATGACGCCATAGCACTCAACCCCAGGGCCACTGAGTGAGACTATGTCTCCAAATAAATAAATAAAATGAAATGAAATAAAATAGAAAGTGTAAGTTCTTGGGCAAAGTGACCTGTCCCTTTTAGAGACCAACAGGGAAGAGCCGTTGTTCTGTAGACAATAGTAATGACCCCTGCTATATGTGCCTGCAAGTCTCTCAGCCTGTTACCTGTTACTTCCTTCTGGTGCCTTCCCTTGGTTAGTTTTACTCGCCAGTCTGATTTCAGCTTCCTTCTTCTCTTCTTCCGGGCAGTCTTCTCTGATCGTCAGGGCTGAGTTGGGCACTCCTGTGCATTGCCGTAATTTACAGGACTTGTGGCCCCTGCTTTTTCCAACAGCACTGACTCCTTCCAGCCACAGAATCTTGTGTTCTTGGGGGGGTGGAGGGGAACCCTCTGTCTCAGCCTTCTGAAGGAGACCTTCCACTGAGACGTCTACCCTCCACTAGCCACAGGAGTAGGCAGAACAAGTCCAGGCTAGGCAACCTGAAATTGATCAAGTTGAGGAAACCGGTGGGAACAAATTTGTCTTAAAGGTACAGAGTCCAGAAAAGACTTTAATATTTCCTGCTGGTAGATCCTGGAGCTGCCCCTTCCTGCCCTTCCCGCCCTTCCTGGCTGTGCAGCTTTCCCTCAACCCTGTGAACCATCCCCCAGCCTCCTGGTGTGCAGTCTCTGGCCGAGGTTGACCAGAATCAGCTTCTGTTGCTTATCACCAATGAGACCTGAGCTCCCTCCAGCATCCCTCCCATTACTCTCGCTCAGTGTTTTTTCAACCCTTTTTTATCTCACGGCACTTGAACCTATAGTTAAACGTTGGGGCACATTTAAATTATGTTGATTAAAAAAAAAAAGAGAGAGAGAGTAAAAAAGGGAATATACTTGCTGTGCAATCACAGCTTTTCTGGGAGGTGGGAGAAGACAGGATCTTGTCCAACTTCTTTCGAAAAGAATTTAATTAATGCTCTTTAGAATTTTTCAAGGCACATCTAAGATCCTCTCATGGCACACTGGCTGAAAAATCACTGCTCTAGGTAGTAACTCTTACTCACCTTCAGACCCCCAGTGCCTTGCGTAAGGCCTGGCACATGCCAGCTCCTCCCTGGCTTACTCCCCGTGCTGCTCACTAAGTAACGCTGCTTTGATCTGCCTGTATCACAAGCTGTCAAACTGCCATGCACCTACAAGGCCACTCAGGGATGTGAGCCGTCAGAGACGAATGTGACATGGTGGAAATATGTCAGGCTTCGAGGCAGGAGCTTGGTAGGAAGAAGGCAAATTCATCAAAGCACACCCAACAGAGTGACATTCGCTTAGGACCCATGGAAAAGCAAGTACATTTTACAGGAAAGAATGTTCCGGAACAAAGCTTGCATATAGAATTTAATTGACCTGGCTTCTTATTTGGTGGCCTTTTTGATCTGTCCTCTGAAAACGGTCCCCTCTCCTCTCCTCCCAGCTCCCAGAAGAGCTAAGGAAGTTGTCTGTATCTAAGTGATCAAACCTGACTCTCCCTCCGTCTTAGATCAGGAATCAAGTAAATTTTTCTGCAAAGAGCCAGAGAGTTAATATTTTAGGCTTTGCAGACTGTCTCTGTCTCAACTACTTGCACCAAAGCAGCTGTCGCTTGTGTGTAAGCAAATAAGCAAGGCTGGGCAGCAATAAGACTTTAGTTATAGACTCTGAAAGTTGAACTTCAGATAATTTGGGGTGTCATAAAGTATTCTTCTTTTGATTTTTTTTTCCCCACCATTTGAAAAGATAAAAATCATTCTTAGCTCAAGAGTCATGGGCAAATTTAACCAAGGTTTGCTGTTCCTAATCTAGAAGACCGTATAGTTGCTCACCTAGGTGTAAGATGACCATCTTCAGCTTCTCTTCCTCCACCCCCTTCGCAGCTGCAGCACCTGGGAGGGAACCTGCAGAGGAAGCATTGAGAGGGGTCTTATAGAATGGGAGGGGTGGGGAGAGGTGGTTAGAAGCCCTAGGGGCAGACCCAGGACAGAATTCTGCCACTCCTGCTTGCTATTTCTGTAGCTTCCCGGAAATTTAGTTAACTTTTCAAAGCCTTGGTTTGTTCTTATGCAAAGTGGATCTGTAGTACCATGTAGGGTCATGAAAATTCTGTGATGGGGAAGGAACAGAACGTTTCCATTTTTTTAAGTGTCACTATAAAGGTAACTATAAAGAAAATACATCCAGGGTGGCACCTGTGGCTCAGTTGGTAGGGCACTTGCCCCATATACCAAGGGTGGTGGGTTCAAACTGCAAAACAAACAAACAAAAAGAACGTACATCCATTTACAGATTATACCTACAGAACAAGTTCACTGAGCCCTGAGACAGATGAAGAACTGTATTTGATCTCCCAGATGAGAATGACTTCTAAGCTTTTCTGGGAGGCTGAGAAGATAGGACCTTGTCCAAGGCAAATCAGCAGGGCAGCTGGAATGTCCTGGGGTCACTTCCTGCTGGCCTTATATTTTGGCACCAGAAACTCAGCAGGGTTTTTATTCTAATACGCCTTTTTTATTCATTCTGCCTAACTGCTGAGACTGAGCTCTGCATTCAGACTACAAGGCTCCTAGACTGCAAACAGTCCCCTTCAAGTTAAGTTGTCCCTTATTAAGAAAGAGTCTTGGTCTCTGTCACACTGAGCAGATGGCCCTTGGCCTTCACAGATAAGTAAGTCTAAAAGCTTGGGATGACGCAGTTGGTTTGTCCAGACTATGCTGGAAATGACAATCCATGACCATTAAAGAATATTTCGCTTTCTAGAATTTTAACAATTACCTATGGTGGGGAAAATTCCACTTACATGGAAGTGGTGAAAAGTTTTAGAACTATCCACAAAAAGAAAGGGAGTAGGAGGAGAAAGCAGTGGATGAGATCACAGATCCCTCCTTTCAGAAAGGACTGGCTGCCCAGCTGCTGGCTGTGCTGCCAGGATGAGGCCCAAGGTCACATCCTTCCTGGGCAGTCACTCCTAGTGACCAGCAATGCAGATGAATGAAGGCTTGGCCATTGCAGCCCAACGTGGGGCACTCCAATGGGCCATTTCCAAGCAAGCTATGAGGTCCACTGAGGCACTGCAGTAGACTTCTCCCTCTGTCTCCCTCTGTCCAGGCCCCATTCCACCGCCTCCCCAAGGCGAGTCCCAAGAGCAGTCCCTTAAAAACTCCCTTAGCAGGCCATATGCGGCGGCTCACACTTGTAATTCTAGCACAATGGGAAGCCAAGGCAGGTGAGTTCCTTGAACTCAGGAGTTCGAGACCAGCCTGACCAAGAGCGAGACCCCATCTCTACTAAAAACAGAAAACTTAGCAGGGCATTGTGGTGGGCACCTATAGCCACAGCTACTCCGGAGGCTGAGGCAAGAGGATTGCTCGAGCCCAAGAGTTTGAGGTTGCTGTGAGCTATAATGATGCCATGGCACTCTACCAAGGGTGACAAAGTGAGACTCAGTCTCAAAACAAAACAAGCTGCCTTAGCATGGACTGTGGCCCCCAGTCTGCTTCCCAGAGAGCAGCAGCAGTGCAGGTAGGACCATCATCTCCAAAGTCAAAGTCCCTGGCCAGACTGGGCCGGGCCACTCATTATGAAACAGGAACCTTTGCAACCTCAACCTCTTATCTAGAAAATACTCAGCACCTTTCAACAGGGTACAGATAAAATAAACATGCAAGGTTTCTAGTCCTACGCCAACTGTGAGAATGATGCTAGGGTTACAGAAGGAGGTCCCTGGAGTCACAACCGCTCCTCCTGGAGTGGCCCCTGAGAGATGACAAATCTCAGAGACACCCTGGGGATTGCACAGGAAAGAAGAGCCTACAACACCCTGGGAAATTATGGCCCTCGTCTCCCCACAAGGACAGGTGCCCAAGGCTTGTTCATTAGCTTCCCCTGGGCACAGGACAGGGTGTACAAGAAAGATAAGCCACACACAGCACAGAAAGGAGGTTGGCTGCACAGCTATTTCCTGCAGGCTTTGCACAAGGCCAGGCACACAGAGGTACTAGAGCAACTAACTGGTGAACAGTTATCTGGGGACAGAGGGGAGTAATGGCCAAGGTGAATCCTCCAGACGCTTGAGCCTCTGCTCCATGCCAGGTGTTGAAAGTACAATGGATACAGCTGTGAACAAGATGACCCGTGCCCCCGTCGAGCTTAGAGCCTAACAGGGTGGATAGAGATTAAACAGGAAGCGTAAGTACCAGGGACAAGTGCCATGATGCCCACAAAGGGTGGGATAAAATTGATTTGGGCACCTCATTTAAACTAAGAGGTCAGCGAAGTATTTGAATGAAGAAAGTGACACTTAAGGGGACAAGCCGTCTCACTCTGAGCAAGCGTGAGACCCTGTCTCTACTAAAAATAGAAGAATTAGCCAGGTGTGGTGGCGGGCACCTGTAGTCCCAGCCACTTGGTAGGCTGAGGCGGGAGGATGGCTCGAACCTGTGAGTTTGAGGTTGCTGTGAGCTAGGCTGATACCATGGCACTCTAGCCTGGGCAACAGAGTGAGATTCTGTCTCTAAAAAAATTAAGTAACATTTAAGCAAATATTAACCTGTTGGGTAAATCAGCTGGTAAAGGGGCAGAAGTGGGGATGAGGAGGGTGGCCAGGGCATGTGCTAAGGAAGGGACACATAAGTGTGTTCTAGGGACGCATGGTAGGAGGTGACGCCGAGACAGAAGGGAGTGGCTAGACCACTGGCCTTTTCTCTTACACACAATGGCCAGGCTCTGGAAGGCTTAATAAAAATAATTTCCTAATTCAAATTCCAAAGAGATACCGCTGTAGAAAAGAGGATGGGGCTCCTCTGGGGGAGGTGCAGAAAGTCACTCCAACAATGGCAGCTTGGGCCGCGGTAGTCAGGAAGGCGGATGAATGTGGGAGATGTTTAGAGAGGAGGAAGGGGATAAAGGACTAATCTGAAGAGTGCCTTCCAGGCTTCCAGAGCAGGTGAATGAGAGGGTGGGGAGGTTGGAAGAAGGAGCTCAGAACCTGGGTTGAACAGTGCCCTGCAAAATTCACGTCCACTTGGAACCTGTGGATGCGGCCTTATTTGGAAACAGTGTCTCTGCAGATGTAATCAGGTTAAGACGAGGTCACACCCACCCTCCACCCACATTAGAATTTGGTGCTGACTCGAAAGCAGGCGCCTGTTCAAGAAGAAGGAAATTTGGGCACAGATGCGTGCAGGGGAGAAAGCATGTGAGGACAGGGCAGCCGAGGGAAAGGTACTGCACAGGCCAAAGGACACCAAGAGTCACTGGAAGAACAGGGAAGGACAAAGAAGGAGAACCTGCAGGGGAGGCACACCCTGCCAACACCTTGATTCAGGACGTTGAACATCCGGAACTATGAGACGATGGATTTCCTCTGTTTCAAGCCTGTGGTTTATGGTAATTTGCCAAGGCAGCCCTGGGAACCGATGTGAAGGCGGGGCTGGCTGTTCTCAGAACGGTGGGCCCAGTGGGGCAGAGGAACCTCCCCTGCCCCTGTCCAGGCAGGCCTGGCTCTTGTTTGTCTCACCCACCCAGGTAGGCAGTGGCTGCAGAGTTTTAGAAGGTGAGTAACTCAGGACCTTCCAACTTCAAAGCGCCTTCTGTCCAGCTCAGCACATGCATCTCAAATGGCCCTGAGGATCTGGGGATGAGGTAAGGTCCCCTGATGTCACAGAAGTCAGGCCAGTGGTGGGTGTGCGAGGAAGTGGCATTACAAATAACACAGGGAGGTAAGGGAAGTGGTGGTGGGACTGGGGACAGGACACCTAGGCCGCTCTTCAGGGCCATGGGAGGACCCCTGGCAAAAACAAATGGCAAAGGAATGTTTACAGTGTAAAAAAAGGCAGAAGGGAGGGGTCGTGAGTGAGGCATGAACAAAGGGTCAGAGATCAGGAAAGGCAAGTGCATGGAGCAGGTGAGAATGGAGTGATTAGGTGGGATCAGAAGGCCACCCAGGCCACTGTGATGGGCAGAAGGCCTCTACAGAGTGACAGGAGGCCCTCTGAAAACCAGCCACGAACAGGACACCGTCAGACTTGCGTGCTGATGGCCGCGTTCCAGGCAGATTTGAATTCTTTTTGCCTAATGAATGATGTGTTGTGCAGGCCCCCAGACCCCGGGTGGGTCCCACATTAGTCTGGACTGTTTTTGCTTCAGTGTCAGTGACTTAGACCCAACATCGCTACTTAGCACTCCCCCCAGATAACCCAAAATATCTGAGTCCTGATCACTTAACAGAGGCCAGATACCAGCTTGAGGAAACTGAGGTTGTTAAAGTGAAGGAAGTCGGCCAAACCTCCAAGTGCACCCATATCCTCGGCCAGAACCCCCATCATCTGCAGTGCCATAAACGATATAAGCATTTTTCCCCATCATAGAATTAGACATGGTCTTCAATCTAGGATTGTAAGCCAAATAACTCACTTAGAACAAACACAAAATCACTGTCTTTGGGTGTATCTAGAACCAAAGCATTATATAAAGATAGACAATTATATAAAAGCAAGCTCAATATTATCCAAATTCATCAATGACCCAACAAGAGAATATACACTATTTCAGTCCTGTATTGCTGGAAAGGAAATAACTAAGGCTGGGTGATTTATAAAGAAAAGAGGGTCTCTCTCACCTTTGCTCCATCATGAGAAGGACCCACTTCTAACTCTCTTTGGAAATGCTCTAAGTTTTCTCTTAACCTAGGTAACCAATGACCAATAGAAAGAGACAATAATCAATGACCAATAGAAAAGGGTAATAATGCCCGGAGGCACAGAGAGACCAATGAAAGACTTGCAACCAATTTCAAAGGGAGAAATACCCCTTTCATATTCATACCCCTGCATAGCCTTTGAGTCTGTGTCTTGCTCACCTCTGCTCTATCATGAGAGGGGCCCACTTCCAACTCTCTTTGGAAATGCACTGACTCTCTCTTTGTTCTTCCTAAATAAAATTTATCTTGTTACGCTGAGAAAAGAGAGAGAAAAGAAAAAGAGAGGTATGCTGGGCTCACAGTTCTGTGGGCTGTTGTACAAGAGGCCTAGAGCCAGCCCCTGCATCTGTGAGGAGCTTCTGATCAACGCGGAAGGTAAAGGGGGAGCAGGCGTATCCCAGGGCGAGAGAGGGAACAAGACAGGGAGGAGGAGGGGCCATTTATAAGGGGTCTGCCCTCAGCTACTCACCCAGACACCTCCCACCAGGCCCCACCTCCAATGCTGGGGATCCGATTTTAACATGAAAATTGGAAGGAACAAACATCCAAACCAGATCATGTACTGAAAGGTTAATTTTAATAGCTTTTTTAGATAGTGTTCATACAAGTCAACCATGTAAAGCATACAATTCAATGGCTTTTAGTAAATCTACAGTTATGCAACCATCACTGCTTTCTAAAAAAAGTTCACGTTCAAGAAGCTCAAATTCATGACATGTCAGTGACTCAATCTTTTTGGCTATGATAGACCCCTTTGGGTTTCTGAAAGCCACGGATTCTCTCTTCCAAAAGTCAGCAAGCTTGCTTACACACAAGAAGATTTTACATACACCTGCAGGGAGCTCTTGTCCCCCAGAGCTGGCTAAATCTCTTTAACCAGATCATAATAGTGGGCAAAGTGATTTCATGTGAGTTTCACCCACAATGATGACTCCTCAGAAAAAACTGCTCAAGCTTGAAGGTGCCAAATGAGAATGGGTTGGCCACACCAACTCATTTCTTAGGTCCTTATCCATTGCATTGATGATGCTTTGGGCAACCCTCACACTTCAGCGTACTGGGCCAAGTACACAGAAAATGCACTTCGTGGACAATCCTCAAAAAACTGCTGTCAGCAAAAGACAAGCAAGTTATCTTCTCTGCCTGAACATGACAATCAAGCTGATGTGACAAGAACGAATTTGGAGTCTACAATTCAAGATTCCAATACACAGAGTTCAGAGAGGAACAAATGAGACATATTCCAGTTAGGGATCTTTGGATAGCAGACCATGACCTAAAATAAAATCTGAAGACCCCCCCCCCGACAGAATAAACCCCCACTTAGCCCAGAGGATCCCAGGGAAACCTTAAAAGTGAATTCCCAGCCATGATGGGATGAAAAGGATGGGACATCAGACACACCTCATTACCCCCCCTCCCATAACTCTTTTTTCCTTAAGGGCTAAACAGAAGCCAAGGCCTTGATCTATTTTTCCACCTTCTTTGCAGTTTCAGCACTACAACTAAGCAGCATTCTTTCCTGATAAGAGACCACCAACCACAGAGAAGTTGTAGCCAGTCCACAGACCATCCACAGAGACACTATCTGTACTTTTGCTTAACCAAACTCAGGAGGCTGCCATTTTTCTGAGCATGGACGCCATACAGGAGCATAAGGCTCAACTGCACATGTACATACTTATCCTCCTGTAGCTTGTTAAATAAGCATATTTAGCTACCCCACTCAGCATACATTGCTGTTTTGTTGTCCCTCCCTCAAAGCACGTGGCTGGCTTCTGGCCAGGGCTCTGCTTTCCCAGCCTGCTGGAATGGCCACTTACGGGCTGCAACCTTTTATAAGAAACAAAGCTCTCCTTTCCAAATTTGCAAACCCCATCATTTTCTTCCATGAACAAGATCGAGGATTCTGGCTAGTAAACAAAGATAATTTACTGTAAAGAAACCGGGAATTTGCAGAACCCCTATGAAGCTAGGGGGAGCCGAAA
Organism: Loris lydekkerianus; assembly: GCA_963574355.1. Taxonomy (NCBI): domain Eukaryota; kingdom Metazoa; phylum Chordata; class Mammalia; order Primates; family Lorisidae; genus Loris; species Loris lydekkerianus. The sequence continues at coordinate 53,088 of CAUYPK010038452.1, forward strand.
TGGAAATCAGCAGTATGGCAAGCTTCCCCCTTTGGGGCTGTCCAGAATCCAAAATCATTATCCAGGCAGGTGACCCAGCCTCAGCAAATCCCACCAAGCCCCCCGAGACTTTGAATGTGGAGAGATTGGTGGTGACAAAGGGAGAACCAGGAATAGATCCAGGGTATCTATGGTGGGTGGCTTGATGATATTAGCAGCTGCAAATTTGTTCTGGTGAACTGTTCCTACTGAAATATGATTTTCATGCTTCCTACTTCTTAACTCTCCAGAGCGCTGTTGGTCCATGCCCACATTCTAAGTCCTTCAGCCTCGCACCAATTCCTAGTTTCTATATCCTTCTTCTTAATCTCGCTCTCTCCTTTTTTTTTTTTTTTTACTTAAGAAAACCACAGTCCATACTGTTGCTTGCAACCAAAACCTGAATTGATACAAGCACATTTCCGGGGACTCGGAAGCAGGGACTTCAAAATCACATGAGGCACACCAATCTGATTGGGGAATAACAGCTGAGCGGCACGACCGCCAACCATTTTTTCTGCAATTGCATCACTCTCAGAATTCAAAGTCTCAAACAAGGGCATCTGGCTAGCACAGCCCGGTCCTGTGCCTACTCCCAACAACTGACTTAACTTGTCCTGACCAGACCACCCACATGATGGAAGAAGGAATCCCTCAAACCAACAAGAAGGGATGGTTAGGGACGGGAAATGGATGCTGAGCTGGCCAAATGGCCAGACTCTATTGCACATAATGAAGATTCGCCCTTTGAACAACCCATGAGTCTGTTACTCTCCCTGTAGTCTCCAAGCACAGACGAGTCTACATCCTCCGGGTACCTCTGAACTGAAAATATGTTTCAGGAACTGCAATAGGTAGAAACTGACCTCCCATGCAATTAGGACTACAGACATCTATTAATTGTATGCCAGGTGCTCAAAGGGAAATGGAAATGGAAAATGGAAAGCCTGGAAGAGGTGGAATTTATATCTCCCAGATCAGAGTCATTCCTTATCCTTTAATTTTACTCTTTGCAACATAAAGCAACACTTTCTTCCTGGAGATGATCTGTGACTTGCTATCGCAAAGCCACTATTCCCAAGTACCTTGCACTTCTTAAGTCACCTTTACCTACAGGCTTAAGTTGGAATTGTTACCAGGGCAAAGTATTTCTTTCTCTTGAAAGTACTGGTTTAAATGTGATAGATTAAACATGCTTCCTTTCCCAACAGTCCAATAGGAAGATAATTTTTAAATAGTAAAAAAATAAAACTTCTAGGACAAAAAAGAAAAGAAAGATGGCAGAAGGTAAAAATAGCAAAAACTTTGGAAACTGAGGGGCAATGCCAAGACACAGTGGTTTAAGGCAGAGAAGGCTGAACGTGAACTCTCTGCAGTAGGGGTGGGCATGGGGACCGGAGGGTGGTCAGCAAGAAGCTGCAGTCCACACCATGAACACCCAGAAAGGCTCAGGAATTGGAGGGAGCAGGCATTTCTGAAGGCAGGTGTTGGAGGAGGGCTAAAAAATAAAAGTATGCATTGAATGTCTTAAGAAACACCTAGATGGCCTATACCCCTCCCTATAATATGACAAAAAAAAAAAAAAAAAAAAAAAAGGCAGGTACACTCCAGAGAGCAGTTGAGGCAGAAAGTTCCTGGACTCATGAATGCTAAGCACAACTTGAGGTAAGATCTAGGGCTGCAGGGAAAATGGGAAAATGAAAAGAAAGTCTGTGTGTTGTATTTCTCCACTCAGCTCTTAGCAAGCGGCAGCCAGTCTTCTCTCACCCCAGGAAGTCCCCTTCCAGGAGTCACCTGAAAGAACTAACAAGCCCAAAGAGAAAAAGTATAGGTACTGACACATACAAGCCTTCACTCAATGTCTAGGTCCCTACCCAAACACCTCGCGAGGGGCTCGCCAGCAGACAAGGTCCCCCTTCATACGAGGTGCTTCCAGCCAGGGTTTGTGCCTCCCTGAAATATGCCAAGACATCCCAGGACCACCTGACCCCTCAAGAAAGCTGTAGCCCCTAACCACAGTGGCCTGGTGGGTCTTCTGCCCAGCAACATGGGCAGCACCACCACCCTCTGAAAGATTTCAAGGGTTCTTGGCTCTACAGAGGACTCCGTGAGTCTACCAAAGTCTGGGAAGAAAAATCCAGGGCACAGTCTCTCTGCTCTGAGCAGAGGAAGAGCCTCCCCAGCCCTCACACATCCTTCTGGATTCAGAAGGGACGCTTGCCACACCCCTGTCACAGCCCACCCAGCGGTCATCTAACCCTTGTGAGGCACCCATAAAGGGAATGCACACACAGTGCTCAGAAGAGGTCCTTCCGCTTGCATAGGGTGCAGTGCATCCCAAATAGAAGACCCATTTGCAACAAACATGTGGGCTCAATGAGCCCAATTTGGGAAAAACGGAACAAAACAAAACATGGAATGCTACAAAGAAATGCAAAGTAGCCGTTTGCCTCCTCTGCTGCTATGTCGCTGCAGTCACACCCCACGTCCACCCAGCCCCTACAGCCAGCCAGGCCCTGGCCTTGCACCTTTGCTGTCCTGTGTCACCTGTGGGCTGTGCTGACCTCCACGTGGCACTGGAAGGATGGGAAAGCTTAGCAGGTCCGTCATGAAGACACTCTCCCTGAGATACTTTTAAATTAAAAAGCCATCAAGCCTTCACACGAGGTAGATCTGTCCCCTCACATCTTCTATGTCACAGCTCCTAGCTCTGTCCCAAAGTCACACACAGAGTCCTCTACTGGGGGAAAATGTGATGAGCATTTGCGGGCAGTGATACCCTCTTTTTGACCTGGACATTCCTTTCTTCCTGTGCATATGACCTTAAAGGTTAAAAAGATCTTCCTCCTGTTCAGGACAAGGTCCCTACCACTGTGGCTGCTCCTCTGTGAACTGACAACATACTCTGGGGACATGTGGAGGGATGGTGTTCAGAAGAGATGCACCAATAAATAGGCCTCATGTCAAGAGGAGCGGACAGGGCCCTGAGGAGCTGAACCCAGCCCAGGGTCCCTTCTTGTTGGCAGGAGAGGTCAAACTAGGGTTCTCCCCCACCCATGGACCCAGCAGGTGCAGTGAGGAGCACACGTGTGTCCCAGCTGTCACACGCATGGACAAAGTTCCATCTGGAGCAGTGAGCATGTGTAGAGTGTTGGGAAACAGGGAGAGGGAGATGAATAAGTGAGACAATCTGACCTTGACCCTCCAGGGAACAGCTTTTCAGTCACACTGCAGGCACCTTCTCAGATGCCTCCGCGGGGATGCTAACTCTCAAGAAGATTTTTATTAAACTCTCAGGAGCAGCAAGGGCTCCACAGAGCAGATGTGCATGGAGCTGGTACAAGATAAGCCCTCCTGGGATACCTGGCTCAGAAGGCCCATCTTAAGAAATCAATGGCCCCGTTCCAACACATTGAACTTGGTTTGCCAGCATTAACACCACCTCTCCCTCCTTGGAGGACAGCTTCCCCCTCCAGACCATGCTTTTAGGATGGCACAGTGGGCAACACCTAGTCTTAGAAATCAGTCATTTTGGAGTTTTGTTTTGTTTTTACATTGTACATCATGAAAGATCTAAATACAAAGCTAAAAGCAAACAAACCAGAAGGGAGACAACAGTCCACATCTGTCCTCTGTACATGAGCCCTCTCCAGGTAGCTGTGCCGAACAGATGCGATTCCCACTGGTACCCAGTTGGGAACAGGCCTCAGGACAACCAGCATTCAACTGGGTCCCACCCTCCAGGGGGGCCCTGATAAAAGCTCAAGCCTCTCTACATCCTCCCAGCAAAAGCCCTGCTGTGTCCCCTGACTAAGGACTGACATGGGGCCCCAGGCGGCTGGTGTCAGGCAAACTGCAGACCCTCAGGAAGCCAGGGAGGTGCCTTGGACATTTGCAGCAATTGGAGGAGGCACCGTGAATATCTGTGCACAGGGCTTCTTCCACCTTGACCTTGAAGAGGTGACCTTAGGGGAGTTCAACCTCCTTCAGCAATGAAGTGCACCTCCGTGGGGTTTCCGTAAGGTGTACACTGGAGCCGGAGCTTGACACACAGTGTGTATCCAGTAAGGATCGAGACACCGCCAGTCTAAGGCGAATAGTCACACTGTCGGCAAATGAGCACAGGATGCCCAGTGTCCATAGAAAACTTAGAAGTCATCTAAATGCTAAGACTACATGATGTATCCCTCCCCCACCACCACAAAAGGAACGTAGAGGCAATAGTAATATTAAAGTTGAACAGGCCGGTGTGAATGATCTCATAACACAGTCCCTACCCAGAGCCAGGCACTGGTGCTTTTGATGTAACCACTACTTTGATTTCCCCAGAAACTCTACAAGGAAGAGCCTATGGCCAGACCTACCTTACAGATGACAACACCCGGCCACAGGGAGGTCCAGTAACTTCTTGAGGTCACGTCGCAGGTTAATGGCACAGCCAGATGCTTGTGTTTGTTTTCATAAAAACTGGAAGGATTTTGCTCTGAAGAGTCTGTCCTCGGTGACTACAGATTCCTTTGGGTTTTCTCTGTGTTTTTTGAGTTTCTAACACTACGTTTTCTAATTAGAAAATTTTAAATGTGGTGCTTAGGCAATCATGCAAGGATGGCCCCCGCACTTGAGCACTGGGGTGGCGCACACAGGCCCTGTGCTCATCAGGAGCTGGGTGTGCCCCAGGCCCAAGGGGTCATGGAGGGATGGATGGCCCCCAGTGCAGGTGGCCCTCCTCGTTCCCAAGACCCCGAAGTGGGCATTGGTGTGTCCACACTCTGGCTCCCCCCCACACCTTAGCCTTGCTAGCAATGCCAAGTGGTGCTTGGGCCACACCAACACCCCAAGGCCCTCCAGGACACCATGGCCCTGGAGAGGCAGCTGTGGGAGCCCCTCCTTACCCAAGAATGACTTTCTTTTGCAACATGCTGATGCCAAATTGGGTCCATTTATTTGCCACCGTGTCGTGCCATCCTTCCCACCACACGGCAAGAAAGGGAGGATGTTTATTAAAAAGAAAAAAAAAAAAACTATTTTCATCTTATGCATCAAGCAAAGGTCAGAGCCATGATCCCAAGATGCGGGCAGGCATTGAGAGCCACTTAAACACTCTTTAGAGTCCTCAGGGCCCCACTTGACGTTTGGCGTCCTTCACATCCAAAGCGTGAGATGCTATTAAGAGCAGAGGAATGGCCGCCCGGCTGCTGGGCTGAGGGCCAGGGCTGCTGACGCGCTCCCAGAGTGACCAGCTGGAACCTATAAGATGACCCAGCAGACGAGGGCATCGCCAGGAGGTTTGGCTCCCTAAATAGGGTTGCCAGGTTTAGCAAGTAAACAACACAAGATCCCCCATTACATTTGAATTTTAGGTAAATAACAATTTTTTTAGTATGAATATGCCATGTGGACTATTGGGGACATACTTACACCTTATAAATTATTTGTTATCTGAAATGCAAATGTAACTGGGCAGCAGGAAGTTACCTGGCAACCTGACCTCTGAAACAGAGGCCATTTCCCCCACCCCCAGGCCTGAAGATGGTGGCAGAGAGACTCCCACACAGACGCAGGCCATGGCTGAGAGTTGGACAAACATTCTAACCAGCATGCAAGCTTCAAACCAGCTCTTTTCACACTGATGCATTTGATCACATGCTAAGCAAAGAATCCTCCAAGGTTGAATTTCCCCTGGGAAGGCTTCTCAATGCACCACGTAGTGAATCCTGAGGACCTGCTGTGTGGGGGGAGCTGTCATGGGCACCAGCATACAGCACTGACCCAGACAGATGTGGGCCCTCTGCTCTCATGGGGCTGATGTTCTAGAGAGGCTAAGACACTAGAAAATCTCAGGTAATGATAAAAGTGCAAAGAATAAAAACTCACAGGTCCAGGTAACAGAGGTGATAGGAAGGCTATTTTCAACTGAGTGGTCAAGGAAGGATGCTGAGGAGAGGCCATGAAGCTGACAGCCTTGTGGCCACTGGGGTAAAGTCACTGCAAGCAGAGGAATTAGCTCTTGCAAAGGCCCTGTGGCAGAGGAGAGCGTATGGCGTCCAGGAGCGAGAAAAACAGCTGCTGGGCTGGAACAGAGAGAGCGAGGGAGGGAGGGGTCAGGGATACAGCTGAAGCTAAAAGAGGAGTTGAGTCTTATTCTAAGAGCAGGGGAAGACTCTGGAGCATTTTTAGAACAACATGACTAGATTCAGAGATGTGCACACAAGCCAGAGAAACACACAGCGTTCTAAGCCGCCCAGGGAGACACGTAAGGTGTTTAGGTGCAAAATGTAAAGAGACCCTGGATCTCAGATTCATGCAGGTCTGACTCTTACTGGTTCCCAGTCCTCTCCCCCACCTGAGTAACATGACCGGCCATGACCTGTCGGCACACCTGCCCTCACCGTCCACCCCGGGTCAGGACGGACAGGGAGAGAGTTGCTCTGCGCTCCATGTACCGGGGACAGGCTGCAGGTTCTGATTTGCCTGGGCGCCCCAGGTTTCACCCTCCTGGCCCCCTGCCCCTTCGGCCAGCCTATCAGAATAAAGGGGCAGGTGTGCCCTCTGGGACATAGGCCTCCCCTAGCTGGGGGTCAGCTGTTCTGTCCTGACTGAGTCACGCTGTTGGGGCATTTTGAGCTTCTAGAGGACGCCCACCCTCCGGACCCAGCAGGTGCGAAGGCGCCCCACGCCACTGCACCTCTTCCCTTTTCCCACACCTGGGGTATCTCAAGCTTGCCTCTTTGGAGTAGGGAGCTCAGGGGCTGCTTCCCACCCACTCAGCTGAGCGGCTCTGGAGCCCCAGAGCTCCTTTTGACTTCAGCCTTAACCAGGAGCACTTGGCCCACCCCCTGGCCCTGCCCCTGCCTGGGCCTCAGCTCAAGAGAGGAGCCCCCTCTGCTGGTAAGAGGCAGCATCGCAGCCTCAGGTGAGCTGCGGGGTTCCCGCGCCTCCTCACCATCCCCGTCCCAGGCCTGGCCCCCACTGACAGTCCCCATGAAGATGCTGCAACCTCTCAGCCCCCGCTGATGTCATGTTGGATAAGCAGCGTGCGTGAGCTCATCTGGGCCCCCAGGTGTGCACACGCGCGTGCAGGCCTGGTTACTCAGTGGCTCTCTCTAACCCGCCCCAGGGAAGTCACGGCTGTTCTCATTTTGTGTGGTGCTGCCAGTGACATCTCCAGGGGCTCCCTGTTCGCTGATCCCCGACACCAGTGCCGCTCCTCGTGTTTGTCCCCTGGAGACAGGTGCCAGGTTCAGGGGGCTGGGAAGCACCCGGAAGGAAGCATTTGGGGAGCTGGCTGCCCCTCTCCCGGTAGTGATCCAGTGGGATACTAAGAAAAGCCACCCGGGTTAATGCACCACTAATGGCTCCTGGCGGAGCCCAGAATGCCTATTTGCACTCATTGCTATAGCCATAATCCTCAAACTGAGCAGAATTAGACTTGGTAGGACATGGAGAGCTGGTGGAGTTCTGGGCATCGTATCGACAGCATCAATTCTCCCATCCAAGTACTAACCAGGCCCGACCCTGCTTAGCTTCTGAGATCAGACGAGATGAGGTGCGTTGATGAGACGCTTCCGAGATCAGACAAAATGAGGTATGACCATAGGCCACCAGCACCGATTCTGATTCAACAGGTTTGGAGGTGGAGGCCAAGAGATCCCATAAGGAGACACAGTGGTAGCTAATGTCTGTCCTCACTAAAACACGGGAAGGTGGGTACCGTATCATCCACTTGTACAAACTAGGAACCAGGCTGAGGCCAGTGACCAGCCCAAGGTCACACAGCTGGTCAGGAGCAGAGCTGGGATTTAACCTGGGGCTTGTGCTCCAAAGCCTATGCCTTTACCCTTATAATGTTGTGTAGCTCCCCACCTGGGGTGGACAGGAAGTCCAGCAGCTGATTGATGTGTCTGGGGGAGTGGCTTCCCTATGCTGTAATGTCTCCACTGCAGGCAGGCTTGAGAGCATGAAGAATTCACAGGCCGGCTAGGGAAGGAGCAGCAAGGGGTGGGGATGGGCAAGTAGGATATCTTGGCCTTTGGACCCTAAAAGGCTTGTGTCCAATTCCCATGACCCTGGCCAAAAGGTTTAACATCCCTGGACTTCAGGTTGTCTCACCTGTGAAGTGGCCATCAAGATACTTACATTGTTGGATTGTCGTGAGATGACAGGGAACCTACAGATAATGCCTGGCCCATCACAGTGCTCAGTAAATGGCAGTGGTGTAATTCAGTGAACAGCAGCCGATAGCTCCAAGGCAGAGGCTGGCTCAGGTCTGGTGACGCTGAGCAGCTGTCACTGAGGCGGGTCACCTGGCTTGCTGGGCTCCATCTGTGCAGAATGGACATTAGAGCCACTCTGCCCCCCTCGGCGCTTGTAGAAAGAATGGGATGGAACTATGTGTGTGAGAGTATGTTAGGGAGCTGAAAAGTCATCTATAAGTGGAAGTTATTGTTTTCATTTTAATTCCGGGATTCTTGCAGGGCTAAGAAAACTTGTCTTCCCTTCATGAACCATTCTAAGGCCTACCATGGAGATTAGGTGAAGAGACCTCATCAGGGTCTGTAAGCATCCCCTGTCCCCTCCTCCTCCAGGAAGCCCTCCTGGACGCGTTAGGCTACACAAGGGCTCCCACCTCAATGCTCTCAACACACCCAGGACTGGCCTTGACAACAGCCTTTTTCATCCCCTGAAATTGTCTACTTCCTCTTCCGTCTATTTTCCCCCCTCCTTGCCCTGCCATCACTGCCGCTGTGAGCCCCCCACAGCCTGGCCCAGGTGAAATACACCTCTGCATGTCCAGACTCGGGCCACCAAGGTGGATGAGTTGAACGCCTGGCTTTCGCCTCCCTAGGAGAAGTCATTTACTTATTATTAGGTAAGTTTCCTCCAAAGGGTGAAAAGAGATGGTTAATTTTGTGTCAACTTGAATGGGCCACAGGGTTCCCAGATTAAACATTGTTTCTGGCTGTGGGGGTGTTTCTAGATGAAATTCCCACTTGAACCTGTGGACTCAGTAGACTCCCTGGTGAGGCTGGCATCATCTGACCCCTGAAGACTAAATAGAACCAAAGGGAGGAGGAGGAGGAATCCACTCTTCGCGTCGGCCTCACTGTGGAGCTGGAGCATCACATCTCCTGCCCTGGACTGAGATTTACATCCACTTCCCTAGTTCTCAGGTGTCTGGACGCAGACTGGCTTTCCTACGTCTCCAGCTTGCAGAACTTGGCAGAACTTGAGACTTCTCAGCCTTCATAAACATGAGAATCAACTCCTCATAATAAATTATTTAAATACATGCAAATTATGTATATGTATGTATGTATATATATATCTACAAATTTCCTATTGGTTCTGTTTCTCTGGGGAATCCTAACATATCACACCTTCTCCTTTTCAGAGAAAGTATTTAGAATTCTGGGTTCTGCCTTCTACCTTTCTACAATATTTGGATGTGAACAAAAACCACCTGGGGGTCTCCTTCCATCCCAAACCCAAGAACGCTTATCCCTCACTTCCCATCAGAATCCCCTGTGCTCATCCCACCCCCTCAGGGCTCTAATATCTAACTTTGCTGGGATATGTGATCAGGGGTATGATTAGGTCTTCAAAGAATTTATTTATATTCACCCCCAGTAGGACAGCTAAAATATTAATAAAAACACAGTAACGAGCGCTGACAAGGAGCTGGAGAAATTGGAATCCTTGCACATTCCTGCTGGGAATGTGGAATGATACAGGTACTTTGGAAAATACTTGGGCAGGTCCTCAAATGTCGAGGAGTTACCAGGTGACCCACCAATCAATTCCATCCTCAGTATACACTCAATAAGAGCTATCTCCACACAAACACTTTTACACAAACGTTTGTGGCAGCACTATTCCTAACGGCCAAAAAGTAGAACCACCCCAAAGGCAATCAACTAAAGAAGAACGGGTAAGTAAAAGATGGTGTATATGTACAGAAAAGGGAGCGTTTGGCCGTAATAAAGAGTGAAGTACCAATCCATGTTCCAGCCTAGATGAACCTTGAAAGCATGATGCTAAAGGAAGCCAGTGACAAAAGAAACGTTATTATATGGTCCCATTTATATGAAACTTCCAGATAGAAAAATCTGTAAGAACAGGAAGTAGATTTGTGGTTGTGTAGGGCGAGGGGCTTCAGCAGTGACTGCTAATGAGTATGGGGTTACTTTCTACTCTAAGATAGATTGAAATTATGGCTGCATAACTCTGTGCTGAAGAGCAGTGATGCATATGCCTAAAAGGGACATGGTATGATATGTGGATTAGATCTCTATAAAGCTATTTGAAGACAAGAATATATTTGCATTGGCTGGCACCTGTGGCTCAAGCGGCTAAGGTCCCAGCCACATACACCTGAGCTGGCAGGTTCGAATCCAGCCCAGGCCCGCCAAACAACAATGACACCTGCATCGAAAAAATAGCCGGGCATTGTGGCAGGTGCCTGTAGTCTCAGCTACTTGGGAGGCGGAGGCAGGAGAATCGCTTGAGCCCAGGAGTTGGAGGTTGCTTGAGCTGTGATGCCATGACACCCTACCCAGGGCGACAGCTTGAGGCTCTGTCTAAAAAAAAAAAAAAAAAGAATATATTTGCAATCACAGGAGGCCTTTCCAGCCTTGGCAAAATGGCCCAACTCACTGGCTGGCAGCTGGAAAAGTGATTCAGAGTCAGAGCGGCCTTGCTCCCCATGATAGCCCCAAGTGAGTTCCTCTAAGTCTTTGGTTCCTCCCACAGCTGGGATGGAGCCCTCGGGGTTACTCCCACCCCACAGCCACAGAAATCCCCAACACGGAAGACAGAGCGCAGAAAGCAGAATGATCACCCCACACTCAGTCCTCACAATCGCTCTTCACGCGTTTATTGTTAATTTTCTTCACATGGCAGATACAGAGCCATCTTCTCCTGCGGCCCCAAACCCACACTCAAAGACAAGGAAACACAGCCCTTTATAAAACCATCCCCCCTGTCACTACTGGGACAGTGTTCCTGACAGCCTGGGAGTGTTGAAGGGTGACCAGAACATTTGCACATGCAGAAAGTGCGCATCCCCAAGGCCTCAACCACTTTTTCTGGATTCGTTGTGGGCCGAAGCCTTTTGAGGCTTCCGGTTGGAGCTTCCCTCGGTGCTGCTGGGGAAACCCGCAGAACTGAGAGGCGGGGGTACAGTTCACAAATGTTAACATTTAGGGGACAAAATCATATCATCGGGATAGAACAGCTGCAGCTCTTCATGCTTGTGAGGCTTCATTGCAGGAGCAGGCAAAAGGATTCCAGTTTGTAAAAATTAAAAGCAAACAAGAGCTTCTAGCTGGAAATAGGAAAAAACGGTGATGTCGGCCAATGCTCAGCATTTATCTGCCCATGTGAGGATCTCATGAGACCCCTTCTCCTGGCCCCTTGTCGGACCCCATACTGCAGCCAGTCGATTGATTCATTAAATAAGACGAGTTATAAAACTTTAAAAACAGGGCATTTACAGTCTGGGACATAAATACATGCTTTTAAAAGTGTCTACATACATATTTACAGAGTTGTAAGATCAACCATAGTAGCCCTGAAAAAGAACATCCCTTTATTGTGTGACAAATTTCTGCTTGTGGAAGTTCCCTCCTTCCGCTTTGGGTTTGATAGGTCACTATTGAAATCAGGAGCTGAGAAATCAGCACCAAAGTAGTCTCAGAGGGGGTCTGCCCCAAAGGCACACAGCCCGAGATCCTCACCGAGCTGGTGTGAACTCCAAGCTCAGCTCACCCGTTTCTCTGCTTGGTCTACCAGAGAGCGGGAGTCAGCCCCCGGCAGGCAATTTGCAGCCTCTGGAAATCTCTTTTTCTTCCCCCTGTGCTTTTTAATCCTTCTGTACTTTTATTTTCTCTCTCTGTCTCTTTGTTTTCTTTGCAGCAGAATTTGAGAAGCTCAGACACTAAAGGTATTGATGGTGCCACCAAAGGAGGTGAGGAAGGGCCCAGGAGACTCTCCCTCCCCCAATGCCACCCTCGCACATTCATTACCCTCCCTCTCCCCCGAGGGAGGAAACAGGTCTATAAGTGGGGGCAAGGTTTTTCTCCCAAGGGCACCAACTTTGGGGGTGTCCTCTGCAGAGACTCAAGAGCAATGAACTGACGAGAATTTCAATTGTAGAAAATGGCTCAGAGCCAGCAGCTCAATTACTTGGGCAAAAAAGGGGTTTTCCAAGTGCTGGGGCCAAGGGCAATGCTCAGGCTCATGTCTCAACATGTCCGTATGTTCTTGATTCCCAGATATGCTGCAGTGGGGGGCGGGACAGGGGGAGGCGATGGTATTGAAGGGGAACTTGACCTCCTCTTGAAGGCCTTCCTTGGACTAGACCAAAGTCCTCAAAATGGCAACAGACAACTCAAGAAGCATCAACCAGGGTCAAGGAGCTCTTGAAAAATTGCATAGTAGGAGAGGCCCCCCCTCAACAGGAAGGCTGAGCTGCGGAAAAGGGTTCCAGGACCTGCCTCTGAGTACGGGCCCAGAGGACAGCATGGAGCCAGCCGCCTTCCTGCCTCCCCAGAGTCAGGACCTTTGTTTGAAGACCACTCACGCACACACACACACTCCCTCCCACTCTCTCGTAGGTTCATGCATGGGGATGGGTCCGTACTCCCTGCAGGGCAGACTGCCAGTCCCTTTGGCTTCACTGATTGCAGGTCACTTCAGGTGCTGAAGAGAAAAAAAAGAAAAATAATGGCAACCACGTATTCAGTGTCTACCACAGCCTGTTTCTGCATTATCCCACTTAATTTTTTAATTAAATTATTTATGGATGTACACCATACATACAGCAGAAAGCCCAGTGTGATGAGTTTTCACATTGAACACACCTGCGTGACCACCACCCGGACAAAAAGCCAGGACACGCCCAGTCCCTGCTGGCCCCTGACCCTTTCAGGATACACTAACCCTACCTACTCTCCAGAATAGCCACCAGCCTGGCCTCTAACACCACAGATTACTGCTGCCACTCTGGCCACTTGGCATATCCTTCTGTGTCCGGCTCCTCCCACTTAGCATGTGCCAGGCCCATCCGCCCTGGGCATGGGCTGTCGTCCTGTGGTACAGTGTTCTCTGTGGGAAGGTGCTGCGCACGTCCATCTAGTCCCTTCCTCATGCACAGTTGGGGGTGTTCCAGTTTGGGGCCATGTGAATAATTCCACTAAACATTCTTGTACATGTCCAGAAGACATGATGACCATATGCCGAGTAGACAAGCTGGCCGCAGGGTGTGTGTATCACCCGTGAGCACTGAGTGGATGTGCTGGCCGTGGGGTGTGTGTATTACCCGGGAGCGCTGAGTGGATGTGCTGGCCATGGGGTATCACCCGTGAGCACTGAGTGGATGTGCTGGCCATGGGGTATCACCCGTGAGCACTTAGTGGACGTGCTGGCCGTGGGGTGTGTGTATCACCCAGGAGCGCTGAGTGGATGTGCTGGCCATGGGGTATCACCCGTGAGCATTGAGTGGATGTGCTGGCCATGGGGTATCACCCGTGAGCACTGAGTGGATGTGCTGGCCTTGGGGTATCACACTCTAGCCCCGAGTGGGTGTGCTGGCCCGGGGGTGTGTGGGTTTCTCATGTGAGCGCGGGGGGGGCGTTGGGGTGGGGGGGGGTGCGGGTGTCCGGGGGG
>CAUYPK010038453.1:0-18157 GCA_963574355.1 Loris lydekkerianus
GCTGATGTGCCTGAGCAAGCACTAGCCTTCCCTTTTAAAATCATTCATTTCGTCCGTGGTGCTGCCTCTGCTCATCAACCAAGTAGCCCAGTGGACAGCAACATTTAGAAGACTTCTGTGGCCTGGAAATTCATAGCTCATGGAGCTCAAAGGACATTGGCCATACTCTAGAAAGATCCCTTGTAGAATTTGCTAGCTCTGGTCTACAAGCAATTACTTCTCTTTTTCCCTCCTTCATTTAAAAAATCAAGGTTTAGGCTGGGCTAGATGACACACCTGTAATCCTAGCACTCTGGGAGGCTGAGGCAAGTGGATTGCCTGAGTGCCTGAGCTTACAGGTTTGAGACCAGCCTGAGCCAGAAAGAGTCTAAAAATAGCCAGGGATTATGTTAAGCACCTGTAGTCCTACCTACTTGGCAGGCTGAGGCAAAAGAATTGCTTGAGCCCAAGAGTTTAAGGTTGCTGTGAGCTATGACGCCACTGTACTCTAAGGAGGGCGACAAAGTGAGACTCTGTCTTAAAAAAAAAAATAAATAAATAAAAAATTAAGGTTTAATTTGTATATAGCAAAATTGACCCATTTTAGTATATTGCATTGTGAGCTTTGATTACATCTACCACTGTCAAGATATGAAACAGAGCCATTAACCACAAAAATTCCTGGCTGGGTGCCGTCCCCCAAGCCTGTAATCCTTGCACTCAGGGAGGCTGAGGCAGAAGAATCCCGTGAGCTCAAGAGCTCAAGACCAGCCTGAGCAAGAGTGAGCCCCTGTCTCTACTAAAGATAGAAAAATTAGCACTGTGGTGGTTGCCTGTAGTCCAGATTCTCCAGAGGCTGAGGAAGAATGATTGTTGAGACCAGGAGTTTGAAGTTGCTGAGAGCTATGACACCACAACACTCTACCCAGGGCATAGAGCGAGACTCTGTCTAAAAAAAAAAAAAAATTCTGTGTGCTCCTTTATAGCGAACCTTTCCCCTAGCCTTGTCCGTGGTAAATACTGATCTGTCTTCTGTCCTTATGATTTTATCTTTTCCCAAATATCATATAAATGGAAACACACAGTGTGTAGCCTTGAGTCTAGCTTCACTCACTTAGCCTATTGAGATATATCCATGTTGTTCTGTATATCAGTAGTTCATTCCTGATGTGAGCTGGAAATAACATCTGGGTTGGTTATTTCCAGTTTGAGCAATTATAAATAAAGCTGCTATAACATAGATTTTCTTTAAAAAAAAAAAAAAAAAAAGAAATTAACCAGGCATAGTGTGAGTATATAGTCCCATTGACTGGGAAGTCTGAGGTAGGAAGATCACGTGAGTCCAGGAGCTGGAGGCTGCAGTGAAATATGATTGCATCATTGCACTACAATCTGGGTGACAATCTGTCTCTTAAAAAAGTTTTTTAAGGCTCAGCACCTGTGGCTCAAACAGCTAAGGTGCCAGCCACATACACCTGAGCTGGTGGGTCCAAATCCAGGCAGGGCCCGCCAAACAACAATGATGGCTGCAACCAAAAAACAGCTAGGCCTTGTGGTGGGCGCCTGTAGTCCCAGCTACTTGTGAGGCTGAGGCAAGAGAATCGTTTAAGCCCATGAGTTGGAGGTTGCTGTGAGCGGTGATGCCACAGCACTCTATCCAGGGTGACAGCTTGAGGCTCTGTCTCAAAAAAAAAAAAAAATTTTTTTTAAGGGCAGCACCTGTGGCTCAAAGGAGTAAGGCTCTGGCTCCATATACCAGAGATGGTGGGTTCAAACTCAGCCCAGGCCAAAAACTGCAAAAAAAATAAAAAAAAAAAGTTTTTTAAGGGCAGCACCTGTGGCTCAGTGAGTAGGATGCCCACCCCAGCCAAACTGCAACAAAAAATAGCCAGGCTTTGTGGTGGATACCTGTGGTCCTAGCTACTTGGGAGGCTGAGGCAAGAGGATCACCTAAGCCCCGGACTTGGAGGTTGCTGTGAGCTGTGATGCCATCGCACTCTACCGAGGGCAATAAAGTGAGACTGTCTCCAAAAAAAAAAAAAAAAAAAAAAAAAGAAAGAAAGAAAGAAAAAATATAAAGTTTTTTAAGAGATAGAGTCTTTCTATGTCACCCAGGCTGACCTAAAACTTCCAGGTGACAGACAAAGACTAGTTTACCTGACTATAGATTTTCATTTCTCTTGGGTAAATACCTAGGAGTAGGATTTCTGGGTTTTATGGTAAATGTTTAACTATATGTAAAAGTGCCTAACTGGTTTCTAAAGAGGCTGTATCATTTTGCATTGCTGTTAGCAATATATGTGCATTCCAGCTGCTTTTCTTTCTCACCAGAACTTGGGTTTGCAGGGTTTTTAAAAATTATTTTTAATAGACATATAATGGTATCTCATTGTAGTTTTAATTTATATTTCCCTAGTGACTAATTATGTTGCACAGTTTTTTAAATTTTTATTTAATTAATTTTTTTTTTTTTTCCAGTTTTTGGCTGAGGCTGGGTTTGAACCCAGCACCTCCATCCTATGGGGCTGGCGCCCTACTTCTTTGAACCACAGGCAAGGCCCTATGTTGCACATTTTTGGCATGTGCTTTTTTGCTATCCATATATCATCTTTGGAGAAGATGTTATAAACATTTGCATATATGTAGGGTCATCATCATGTTCTTTTAGTATATGGAAAGGACTTAACTGCCTAAGCACAGATTGTTAGTAGCCACGTGGTATGCGCTTCTGTACCTGGTCACGTGACAGGTAATTTTTCCATATCATCAATCGACCCAGCTCTTTTTTTTGTGATAACAAATCTTCCGTGATTTAACAGATGCTGATGATTTCACTGTGTCACTGATTCACTTCTTATCCTTTAAGATGGTTGAGATTGTGGATTGAGAAAGTCCTACCTCACGTGTGTGGGCCATTACTATCTTGGCGCTGTTGTGCCTAGGTCGTGGGGTACCCTTCATAAATGGAGTTAGTTTGGTCCTTTCACCTCCTTCATGCTGGACGATCATCTTGAATTTCATCTTGAGAGTAATTGTCTTCCTCTTCTTCCCTTCATGAGGAGAGCAGACATGGGCAGCGCTTGTGGCTCAGTGGGTAGGGCGACGGCCCCATATACCGAGGGTAGTGGGTTCAAACCTGGCCCCGGCCAAATTACAACAAAAAAATAGCTGGCGTTGTGGCGGGCACCTGTAGTCCCAGCTACTCAGGAGGCTGAGGCAAGAGAATCGCCTAAGCCCAGGAGTTGGAGGTTGCTGTGAGATGTGTGACCCCATGGCATTCTACCCAGGGCGATAAAGTGAGACTGTCTCTACAAAGAAAAGAAAAGCAGACACAATGGGTACTTTATAGACATGGTGGGATTAAAAAACACAAAGTTTCAATGCTTCAAAAGCTGTCATAATTTTTGTAATGTGGAGGTCAGCAGTGAGGCAGCAAGAGCCAATACTGAAGATACCGAAACTTTTACCAAAGAGCTGCATGGGATAATTGTGGGTGGGAAATATTTGTTAGAAAAAATATTTAATGTCAATGAAATGAGTTTGTTCTGGAGGCAAATGTACTTACATTAATCAAGAATCCACGAAAATGCCAAGATTTGAGGCATTCAAATACCTTGTAATGCTGCTGTGAGGTAGAAATGTTGCAGAGTACAAATTGAAGCCTTTCATAATCTACTACTTAGAGAACCCTACAGCATTCAAGAATGTGAGCAAACAAACACTTCCTATTTAATTTTGAGACAGAGCCTCAAGCAGTAGCCCTGGGTAGGGTGCCATAGCATCACAGCTCACAGCAACCTCAAACTCTTAGGCGTAAGCAATTCTCCTGTCTCAGCCTCCGAAGTAGCTGGGACTACAGGCACCCACGCAACACCCGGCTATTTTTTGGTTGCAGTTGTCATTGTTGTTGAGCTGGTCCAGGTCAGATTCGAACGCACCACCCTTGATGTATGTGGCTGGCACCATAACCAGTGTGCTATCGCGCCAAGCCAGAGCACAGCCTTTATTCCGAACATTTGCACAGGCTGTTGTAGCAATGGAATCTGGCCAAATTCTCCAAGAGTTTTGGAAAGGTTTTAACATTCCAAATGCTATCTGAAACATCACTCCAGCTTGGGAAGAAGTCACACGGCAATGTATGAATGACATTTGGAAGAAAGTTTTGAAGACATATGTGAACATATTTAAAAGTTTTAACAAAGATTCTGCTGTTGATGAAATAGTAAGTAACAAGATAGTAGCGCTTAGGAAACAGCTAGAATTGGACATTGATGGAGAGGATATTCATAAGTTGTTGGTGTTGAAACTAAAGAGCTTTCTGAGGAAGAGTTGATTGAATTAGAAGAAGAAAAAATAAGGAATGTGAGGCAATGGGGTGGTGCCTGTGGCTCAGAGGGTAGGGCACTGGCCCTATATACAGAGGGTGGCGGGTTCAAACCCAGCCCTGGGCAGCTAAAAGAGCAGTGGCAACTGCAACAAAAAATAGCTGGACATTGTGGTGGGCCTGTAGTCCCAGCTACTCATGAGGCTGAGGCAAGAGAATTGCTTAAGCCCAAGAGTTGGAGGTTGCTGTGAGCTGTGATACTATGGCACTCTACTGATGTGAAGAAAAAAAAAAAAAAGGAACTTGAGGCAAAGGAAGAAGTTTTACCTGAGACACCAAGAAAGTTTATAGCAAAGAAACAGGCTGAGACATTTGCTACCATTGGCAGTGGGGTACCTATGGATGTCAGTTACAAGAGATTTGGATAAGCTGACAGGCAGTTGTGGGATGCTCTTGTTTGCTATAGAGAAATATGTAATGAAAAGAACAAATTGTTCTGTCAAAATTGATAGCCTCTTGAAGAACACTGTGCCTGCTAAACTATCAGCAAGTTTTGATGCCCCAGTGCCTTCCAGCAACTCCTGCTCGAGCCTCAGCAGAATGGAAATTGATGACCCTGTCACTATAGCAGCCCCATTATCCAGCAATTAATTTTATTTCAATGCTTCAAACTTCTTCAGGCCCAGTGTACCTTCAGCTGTGTACATTAATAGTAAGTACCCATACAGCCCTTCTCAGACCATCAGGTCTGAGTTAGGTACAGGACAATAAAGGAGGCAGTTGATTTATAACAAAGGTGAGTGATTAGAAGGGGAGGAGGTCTGGTCTCTGGTATCTCCTAGTCATTTACAGAATAGGAATAATGAGGAAAAGATTAATCTATAATCCAAGAAGTTGCACCTACATGCCACTTAATTCAGATCACAATCACATCTCTCTCAAGACATGAAGTAACTTGAGACTTAAAAATTAAAAAGGCCCATCACTTCAGAACAGCTTTTAAATTTTATTTATGTTCACATTGGGTTTATCGGGATATAAGCCATAGTAAGTCAAGGAGCACTTAGGTATTTTTTGCTATTTCACCTTAGTTATTCTCTGTCCCTGATTACATATATAGAAAATCTGCTTTGTGAGCTGTACAATTTGGTTATTAATGAAAGGCTAGGCTGAGTTCTGACTACTGTGTCTCAGACCACAAATGCTAAAGGCCAAGGGACATTATGACCCACAGAACTGCCCGGCAGGCAAGGTCCGTGCCTCTCCTATGGGACTGGTTCCATTCTTCCTCTATTAACCTGGAATAGGCCCCAGGTTGGGACTTGATGTATCTGGTTCCATCAGAGACTCCTCAACAGTGGAAACTGCTTTCCCCATAAGACCAGGAGTTGTCCAAGAGTAAGGTTTCAGTGTTGTAGATCTACCAGGGATTCCCTAGAGAGGAATTTCTACCAATTCTTCTGGAATGGGATAGCTAAAGTGTGTGTGTGTGTGTGTTGGGGGGGGGGTGGTCTACTCCTAGGCTAAATATTTTTTTCTAAATCTTTTAATGATTTTTATCACCATAGTTCTAAAATGGATTGCTTTCCCCTGCCTTCTGAAAAGAATTTAATGGGTGTCATTTAATCTTTCCTTGATAAGTCAAAGCCATAGTCACATGCACCAATGGCTATGGAGTGATGTCATGATTGGGGCCATTTAAGGCATACAGGTTGTTTATACCGAAGGAAACCAAAAATATGCTACCCCAAAATATACTTCTTTGGCATATTTTGAGATGGCTATTCTGAGGGGCTGCAAACACATGAATAACCCTAAAAAGCTATCTTTTGTGGGGGAGATTTGCATCTGTAGAGGAAATCTGCATTAGTCAAATGAAGTAAACAGCAGATGCTAATAGGCTTTCTCTGAGCCTCTCCCTCCCCCCAATCTGAATTTAGGAAAGATTAACTCACAAGAAAAAGGGATTAAAAAGTCTGACACTTTCAAGCATCTACCAGAGAAACTTTTACCACTGGTTCCACCTGTTTGTTTCTGAGAGCTGGACCTGTTTGTGAGATTTCATTTGCTCAAAAGGACAGACAGCCTTTGCTCCTTCACTCTTCCATAACCTGAGGCCGCCTCTGTCCGGAAGACCCAAGCTTCTATTCTTCATGTAATCTCAGGGTGATATAAAAACTTAAGCCATCTGGGCTCAGCACCTGTGGCTCAAGCAGCTAAGGCACCAGCCACATACACCTGAGCTGGCAGATTCAAATCCAGCCCGGGCCAGCCAAACAACAATGATGCCTGCAACCAAAAAATAGCCCCAGCTACTTGGGAGGCAGAGTCAGGAGAATTGCTTGAGCCCAGGAGTTTGAGGTTACTGTGAGCTGTGATGTCACAGTACTCTACCCAGGGTGACAGTTTGAGGCTCTGTCTCAAAAACAAAAAACAAAAAAAAACTTCAGTCATCTGGCCCCACCTTTGAGTCTCACACTTTGTATACAACTCCAGTGTTCACATGCATGTTTAGTAAGTCTGTATACCTTTCTTTCCTGTTAATCTATCTTTTGTTAGGGGGTACCCCAGTTAAGAATTTACGATGGAGCGGCACCTGTGGCTCAAAGGAGTAGGGGGCTGGCCCCATATGCAGGAGGTGGTGAGTTCAAACCCAGCCCTAGATCTAACAAAGGATGTGAAAGATCTCTATAAAGAGAACTATGAAACTCTAAGAAAAGAAATAGCTGAAAATGTTAACAAATGGAAAAACATACCATGCTCATGGCTGGGAAGAATCAATATTGTTAAAATGTCTATACTACCCAAAGCAATATATTAAATATAATTTCAACGCAATCCCCATTAAAGCTCCCCTGTCATACTTTAAAGATCTTGAGAAAACAATACTTCGTTTTATATGGAATCAGAAAAAGCTTCGAATAGCCAAGACATTACTCAGAAATTAAAACAAAGCAGGAGGAATCACGCTACCAGACCTCAGACTACAATACAAATAGATAGTGATCAAAACAGCATGGTATTGGCACAAAAATAGAGAAGTAGATGTCTGGAACAGAATAGACAACCAAAAGGTGAATCCAGCTACTTACCATTTTTTAATTTTTGACAAGCCAATTAAAAACATTCAGTGGGGAAAAGATTCCCTGTTTAACAAATGGTGCTGGGTGAACTGGCTGGCAACCTGCAGAAGACTAAAACTGGACCCACACCTTTCACCATTAACTAAGATAGACTCTCACTGGATTAAATTTAAGACATGAAACTATAAAAATAGTAGAAAAGAGTTCAGGGAAAACTCTTGAAGAAATCGGTCTGGGCGAGTATTTTATGAGGAGGACCCCCCCTCCCCTGGGCAATTGAAGCAGCTTCAAAAATACACTACTGGGACCTGATCAAACTAAAAAGCTTCTGCACAGCCAAGAACACAGTAAGTAAAGCAAGCAAACAGCCCACAGAATGGGAGAAGATATTTGCAGGTATGTCTCCAACAAAGGTTTAATAACCAGAATCCACAGAGAACTCAAATGCATTAGCAAGAAAAGAACAAGGGATTGCATCACAGGCTTGGCAAGGGATTTGAAGAGAAACTTCTCTGAAGAAGACATGCGCGCAGCCTTCAGACATACGAAAAAATGCTCATCATCTTTAATCATCAGAGATATGCAAATCGAAACTACTTTGTCATCTAATTCCAGTGAGACTAGCCTATATCACAAAATCCCCAGACCAGAGATGTTGGCGTGGATGTGGAGAAAAGGGAACACTTTTGCACTGCTGGTGGGAATGCAAATTATTACATTCCTTTTGGAAAGATATATGGAGAACACTTAGAGATCTAAAAATAGACCTGCCATTCAATCCTGTAATTCCTCTACTGGGCATATACCCAGAAGACCAGAAATCAAATCATAATAAAGATATTTGTACCAGAATGTTTATTGCAGCCCTATTCACAGTTGCTAAGTCATGGAAAAAGCCCAAATGCCCATCGATCCACGAATGGATAAATAAATTGTGGTATATGTACACCATGGAATACTACACAGCCTTAAAGAAAGATGGAGACTTTACCTCTTTCATGTTTACATCGATGGAGCTGGAACATATTCTTCTTAGTAAAGTGTCTCAAGAATGGAAGAAAAAGTACCCAATGTACTCACCCCTACTATGAAACTAATTTAGGACCTTCACATGGAAGGTCTTACAACCTAAGAATAGGGGGAGGGGGGAAAGGGTGGGGAGGGAGGTGGGAGGTGGGTAGAGGGAGGGGGATTAATAGGATTACACCTGCGGTGCATCTTACAAGGGTATATGTAAAACTTAGTAAATGTGGAATGTAAATATCTTAGCAAAATAAGTAAGAAAATGCCAGGAACGCTATGTTAACTAGTGTGATGAAAATGTGTCAAACAGTCAATGAACGAAGTGTATGGTGCCCCACGATCATATTAATGTTCACAGCTATGATTTAATTTAAAAAAAAAAAGTAATGTTTATTTAGGATTGCAAAGTTTAATGTTATGAAATTCCATGTTAAATCATCTCATTAGTAGTTAAAGGAGAAAAACCAGATAATTATCTTGTTAGGTACTAAAAAGTCATTTTATAGTGTTTATTATTGATATTAGATGAAAACTTCCTGATAGATGGGGAATAAAGGTACT
Source organism: Loris lydekkerianus (assembly GCA_963574355.1). Lineage (NCBI taxonomy): Eukaryota > Metazoa > Chordata > Mammalia > Primates > Lorisidae > Loris > Loris lydekkerianus. The sequence continues at coordinate 8,971 of CAUYPK010038453.1, forward strand.
TCCTTAATGTCACAAAGAGTTTATTCAGAAGCCATTAATTGTCACCATGTTCAGTGGTGAAGCTCGGGGTTGGTCAGCTGGGTGTTGATGTTGTGCTGGTCTCTCGGCGGGTAGCTGGTATTACAAGTCCCGTCTGTGTATGTGCATATACACGTGTAAGTATACCAACATGCTTCTAGTGCTTTCTGAATTGTGCATAGTAAGTTTTATTTTTGTAATTAGAAAAATACCCACTCCTTATGGTGATGTGCCTGAGCTGGGGGTAGGTGTCAGAGGCCCAGGATCTTGGAAGAGGACTGTGGAACCCTCTTCCTGATTCAGGCTGCCATTCTTCCCGTTTGTTTTGTCTGGTTCCTAAATTAACTCTAAATAAGGGAGGTGACCTAAGAAGCAATTTATTCTAACTAAAGTAAGGTTAAGGGAAAGCAAGCTGGGGTCTTAACAGGCTGCTGCAGAAGAGTACAAAACCAGGCTGGGAAGGCCTGGGGTAACTGTCTATTCCTGTGCGGCCACCACCCCCCACTGTGTTTTTCCTTGCAGACTCACTGGTGGGGTCACGAGATTCAGAACTGGCTGGTGGCAGTGTCAGGGTGCTGGGCATCAGTCTATGCCTGGAAAGTCTGCAAGAGAGGAGAGCAGTGCCCCAGTCCAGGGGGTGGTCACCTGCACATTTATTTCCTCAAGTGGACTCAGTCCCTGGACAGCAGGACTGTGTCTTTTCCTTTTTTGTATACTCAGTGGCCATTTATTGATAAAGGGTAAATAACTCTTGAATGCAAGTATTTTTAAGGTTTACCTAGGACAGGGATGTCTGGGGTTTTTGAATGAATGAAGGTCTTGATGAACTAGGAAGAGTGAAAGGATTATCAGAGGTGAAGCATTCTGGTCATCTGAGGCAACCAGGGTGCAGCTGGAAGGACTGTCAGCCCAGTGCAGGCTGGTGGAAGCACCCGCTCCCTGGAGTTTGTTTAGCACGCTGAGCGCTGGGTCAGGGGCGGTGCTCTCACACGGGTTCCTCCAGCTGCAGGGCTTGAGCAGGCAGGCTGGCAGCTGGGGCTGGTGAGCTGAGCTCTACCAATTTGCTCACGGGCTGGATGGTTAGATGGCTCAGACCACATTTTAGTGTTTAGTGGCTACTTATTGCTGCTTAGGGAATAGCAAGGCCCTGCACAGGGAAAGAGCTAGCAGGAGCAGAAAAAGACCTGTGGGTCTGGGACAGAGTAGACGAGGGGAGAGAGGAGGCACCATGGCTGGAGTGGAAGGTGGGTCAGACAGTGGCATCTCAAAGGCCATGTCACCACTGTGGCTGTCTTGTCATCACCCTGTGTTGACTTCACGTCATGCGTCACCACTGTGGCTGTCTCGTCATCACCCTGTGTTGACTTCAGCTGCGATATGTGGAGAACATCACGTCATTTGGAGAATTATTGTCCACCCATTGCCTTGTCTTATTTTTTTATTTTCATTTTTTGAGACAGAGTCTCACTCTGATGCCCCAGGCTAGAATGCCATGGCATCAGCCTAGCTGACAACAACCTCACTTATGGGCTCAAGTGATCCTTTTACCTCAGCCTCCCAAGTAGCTGGGACTATAGGTGCCTTCCACAATGCCCACCTAGTTTTTCTATTTTTAGTAGAGACGGGGGTCTTGTTCTTGCTCAGGATGGTCTTGAACTCCTGAGCTCAAGTGATACTTCCACCTTGGCCTCCCAGAGTGCTGGGATTACAGGTGTGAGCCACCTCACCTGGCCTGCCTCATTCTTGTTAGCTCTGAGCGTTGGGGCCTGGACACCAGATGAGAGGAGCTAGAGGTCTAGGCGTGCAGATTTCTCTTGCCAGCCTTGAGCTTCTTCCTCTTCCTTCTTGCTGCCTTTACACCCGGTGCCAGCAGAGTTGCTGGCTCTAGTCAGCAAGCTGAGAGACTTGTGAGCTTGAAGCAGAGATGGCATTTACTACCCGAGACTGGTTTTTTTCATTCTTTTTTGGTTGCACAGTGAGGTCTGTCAGTCAGCTTTCCTGTGCGCACAGCATTGGCATTTCATTACACCAACACTTTGCCTGAACCCTTTGTGTTCACGTGAATCGAGCCCTTTACAACATTCCTTGTGATGCTCCTCTGTCTTTCTATTAATGGGTTGATTTTTACAGAGAGAGTTGTAAACACGAGTCAGAGTGGAGTGGTGAAAAAATGTGGGGGGAAAGCTGATGCAGTTCCTTTTCATATAGTAGGAGCTCTGTACATACAGTGGCTGTTACATGAATCCAGTTGTTCAATGTAATGAATAAAGGATAATGAATGTGAGTTTGGAAGCCCAGGTTAGGAGTGAATTGTATAAGGTCCTGCAGCTAAGTCCTAAAGATACCTCAGAGCATCCTGGTGGAAAGGATTAGATATCTCCTAAGAGGAAGTAGGTTCCCTAGAGGAGGCAGACTCAACTTGAGGGGAAGTGTTGCACCTCCTGAGAACACCGAGTAACAGATGGTGCCCACTTGCTTAGTGCACATCCACTGAGCTCCTTCCCAGTGTCCAGCCTTAAGCTTCCTTCTTCCTCCTCCAGTGGCTCCTCTACGCTGGCAGTAGTAGCATGGGTGGCTCCAGGAGATGAGCTAAGAAAGCTGGGAGGCTGACGTAGACGTCCCTCAAGTGGCGTTCACTTCCCTAGATTGAGTTTTCCTTTTCTCTTGACTGCGAAGTGACTTTGGTGGCCAAGTCACTGATGTTTCGTCTGTGAATAGCCTTGGCTCTTCATTACCCCAGGGCTGGGCCTAGGTTGTCAGGATGAATGCAGCACAGCACCTTTTCTGCTTGTTGGGAGGCACTGGATGTGCAGAGGCAGCTCCACCTGCAGGCCTGCAACCATATCTTTTATGGTGGTTTTGCAGAACTTTGTACCCAACTCTGGTTTTTTTAGATAGTTCTTCTCTCCTTCTTTGGACTGTTAGCGATGATGCTCAGAATTTCTTTTGTAAACTTCCTCATCCTTCTTGAAAGTGTAAGACACCAGGAGAGAATCCCGTACTCTCGCCAAGAGTTTCAAAGATAAAAGATATTGGGCACATCCAAAATATATCTCGTCTAAGACTCCTGCTGCTTTTTTTCACCTCCTTTAAAGTAAAAGTCATTGGCTTGGACTCATCCCCAGAGATTTTCCATTCTTTTCCAACTGTTGCTTTTGAGACAAATGTAAAATATTGATCCTACGTTTCCTTATATTGATCCTGCGTTTCCTTGTCCTTGCCTTCTGCTGGCTGGTGCCTTGGAAGAGCGTATGGTGTCCCAAGCAAACTGAGTTCAGATGTGACCCTTACTGCCATGTGTTCATGGCCAGGTCACCTAGACGCTTTAAGCCTCAGACTGTGTTACTGAAATGCAGCCTACTAGTGGGTTTGCTCTGGAAATTAAACATAAAGAACCCAGACCAGTGCCTGTAGCAGACAGAGGCATCTTTGTGCTTTCTTTTCTCCCTTTGGTTCTGATTCCCCTTGGAGTAATGACTCTTCACCTTTGCTTGCTGTCTTGTTTGAATGGTAAATCCAAGTCCTCTGCTGCCTTTTTGGCTCAGGGGTTGGCATATGACCTAAGCTAGGGGATGGGGACTTTAACTTATGAGTTATGCAAGGATGCTTGGGAGGCCGTTTGTTCGATAGCAGTTAGCAGTAAGCATTTATTTAAAATAGACTAGTAACAATTGTTCTTACAAGACCCTCTAGCTGTTTCTGTGTTGAACTTGCCAGAGTTGTTCTGGTTCCAGTTCCTTTTATAAGGCAGATTCTCCTACTTTCCTGTTTGCCTTAAGTTCTGTTTGAGCTTAGGTGAGAATCTGTTTCTATTGCTTACCACCAAAGTGCCCTAACTTATTATATAAAGCTTTTTATATGTGTGTGATTGGTAGATGTTATTTCCCTTTATTTCCTCTTCCACTCAATGCTTACCAGAGCTTAGCTCCTTCCTCCTGCCTTCTGGCTGTGCCAGGTCTTACTTCATAGCATCATCTTACAGTTTTTTGCACCTCCTGAATGCCTTACACTTCAATATTGTCAGTCCATTCTTTGCAAACAGAACTTTACTTCCTTCCAAATGGTAGGGCTCAGCTTGCTGTTTGATTGATTTTTAAAATTATAGGATACACATCATTTACTGTATGAGTTAGTTCCAAAATTTTTCTCATGGGTAAAATAAATGGTGTATTAGCAACATTTATTCTTATTATAATGGCAGAGTTACTATTAATGGAAAAGTAAGTCTAAACATCAAGCTGGCAAAAAATACATTCATAATCATGTGCTGTAACTAACTGTGAATATGAATATCATCTTAATAAAAAAGTTCTTGAGGCAGCCAAGACCTTGGGAGCAGTTACACCACAGACACTTGCTTCTGATATAGGTACCAGTGGTTTCCAGCACTTTTGATGTGTCCCAAAGAAGCACATGCTTTTAAATAAAATACTAAATTCTGTGTAAGGACTCAGGATAAAAAAAAAAATCTGAGCTGAGATCTATATTAAATTGATAATCAAAATGAAAAGTATGATGTAAAGTTTTTTTGTTAATCACATCATGCTGAGTGGATTGAGACCAGTCTCTCATATCATCTAAAGAGGAAAAAGTTTCTTCACCAAGCAAAACTGAGTATTTAAGGCTTATGGTGTTTTAGTGAAAACTGGAGAGGAATTCTCCTTTCTAGCAGGGTAAGTGTGATTCCCACTAAAGTGTGAATGACTAATAGGGTTAAACTTCTCAGGAGCTCTTAAAATCTCTTTATTGAAGTAAAGCTGAAATGTAGAAAAATGCAGGGTATCCTGAAAGTCACCCATAAAGTTGCCATACATAGAGAGAATGCAGAATTATAGCTAAATGTACCTTTCTTCACAAAATATTCATTACACAATTTTACAAAAAGATGGGCAATGTGTAGAGGATATTTTGTACATATTTTATAAAATTGTGTAATGAATATTTTGTATAGAAAGGTACATTTAGTTACATTTTCCCTTTTTTCCTGTGTATGATGACTTGAGGGGTGACTTTCGGGACATTCTGTAGAATATTATAAAAAGGCTGTGTGTACCCATGACCTGACCTCTGCCACTAACTCCTGGCCAATCTTGCTTCATCTATATCCTAACCTATCCCCAGCTGTTTCTCATTGTATTCTGAAGAAAATACCAGATTCAATATTATTATATTCCTAAATATTTAAGAATTTATTTTGAAAGACAAGAACTCTTTAAAAAAAGAACAAATGCATAACAATGTCATTGTCACACCTTACGAAGCCTTGTAAAGGAGGCCGTGAGCCTCCGACTACCAGGGAGAGTGACTTCTTTCAACAGAGGGCCTTTCAGGGGCCCCTTGCTTGCTGCCCCCCCACCCCTAGCTTCCTGAGGCAGCAACCATTTAACCATGCAGGATGGCTGAGCATCTCTGCTGGGCATTTCTGCTTCTCGGACCTGCCCTTTGCTTGGTTGCCTACATGGACTCCAGTTAGTCACAAGTGTAGTCATGGCAGCACCATAGCTACCCTGGCTGTGGGAAACTGAGGAACTTGGAAACAAAGAGGTGTCACCACAGACTATGGGTTTTCACCAGCCTGAGGGTTCCAGCCTTCAGAGCAGCTTTGCAAGTGAGCGGACAGATTCCCGCGTGAAGGTCTTGGAGGGAGGGAAGGCAGAATGTATCTCACAGGTGGCACTATCAGCCTTTTAAAAGTTGCTTTCTTATGGATCCTTCAGATATATATAAGAGGAGACAAAAGACTGTAAAGAACGTCCCTGTCCTGTCACCCCACTTTAACAGTTTTCACCTCACAGCCAGTTTGCTTCATTCATCTACCCTCCTCTTTCCCCAGCTCCCTGGAGGGAGATTTCATCCCAGAGCACTTTGTATTATATTGGTAATAAATATAAAGACTCTTAAAAAAAAAAAACAAAACTCTGTAACATTGTTGTCAAACCTAAGTTAGCAATAATTCCTCAGTAAGGTTAAATATCTGGTGAGTGTTGAAATTCCGAGTTTAAACATGTGCTTGTGTAAGGGTCCCAATAAGGGGGTTCACATTTGTGAGTGGCTGGTATGTCTCTGAAGCCTCTTTTAATCTACGCGTTGCCCCATTTGTATCTTTCCTCCCCTTCCTTCCTTTTTTACTGTAATTTGTTAGTTAAAAAAACTGATCCTGGAGAAATTTTTCCCATTGTTGTTTTTGGGGGTCTGTTAGGTGTCTGGTACTCTGTGACCTGTTAGGGTTTTTGGTGACATCTATTTAGTGAAAAACAATGATAAATCTTGATGATAATGATGGTGATAGCAGTTAGTGTAAATAGAGGGGTTATTCTATCTTTAGTCACTGTGTTGACTGTATCACATGGGCTGTTTTTTGTGTCTAAACCTGATGAGGAAACTGAGGCTTGCAGGTGTAGAACTAGGACCTGACCCAGCTGACTGACTCCAGAGTTGGCTTCTTCCCACTGTCCTCTGCGGCCTTCTCTGTACCCGCCTCAGAGCGAAGAGTCGGGCCTTCCTTGGCAGCCAGCTTTCACTCTCACTCTGAGTGGGCCAGGACCATGAAAGCAGTGACAGATGTGGTCGCTATTAGCTTGTCAAGCCTGAGGACAGGATGTAAACACCCTGTCTGGGAGATGCTGTTCCCAGGGTGAGCATGTGCTTAGCGGGCAGGCCTGCTCTGAGTGCTCTGTGCTCAGGGGTGGCCCTTGTCTGTCCCTGTGTGCCAGGGTGACCTGCCCAGAACAGCAGAAGGAAGAGGGTCCCTTCTTCTTGGCTTTGCTTTCCTTCCTCTTCTCCCTTGGCCCTTGTCACCCTCTGCACTCAGGTAGCTCCAGGTGACATCTGTGTTTCTGCATAGGCAAGTCTGGGCTCCCAGACTTGGAGGCACATCTTTGCCAATCTTTGGATTTCTCTTTTCTTAAAGATCTTTGGGCATCTCACTTCCCGTTCATAGTGGGGGTGCCACCCTCTAAGGATGAGGGTGCCGGGACCCTGCCTTTAGCTCTGTGTCTCCACCTCGTGAGTTCTATTTGGCTTCCATTTCTGTCAAACCCACATTTCCGGTGGTGTCTCTGATCTAGGAGTCTGGAGTACTTGAGAATGAACAGATGAACTTCCTCAGAGAAACGCTGAGAAAATGATCCAATACTCCTTTTTGGGTGACAGATAAAGATACTTGTAATTATAGTGGCTGGTTTTTAGCTTTTCAGACTCACACTATTTTGGGCCTATTTTATATTTGCTTTCCTGCTTGAAGTGGAAAGTGGCTTCTTGAAGCAACTTCTGGGCCCATAGAAGGAGTTGTCTGGCCTTGATGGAAGGAAGGATAGGAAGCCTTGTCCTGTCAGGGTTGGGCTCAGAGTTCAGGATATGCCTGGTGAAGGGACAGGGCTGTCCCCAGTGCCTGATGAGCTCAGTATTGTGTGCAGCTATAGAAACTGGGAGTGGGGAAGGGTGCAGGCTGCTGGGGGCTGGGAGGTTGTTGTATTTAGTATATGTTGAAGGAATAATGGAAAACTATTCAAGCCCAGTATGGGCCATTTTTCTGCTTAAAACTCTTTAATGGCTCACTTTTGCCCTTAGGTTCATCGAGATGTGACATCTTCATATGTTAATATACAGCCCTTTGTGCTGTGGCTCTTACCTTCCTCTCCAGCCATGTCTCATCTCACTCTGCTCTTCCGTTTCCCCAACGTACAGGCTCTTGCTGCAGCCCTTCACACAGGCAGGTTTTCTGCCTGGAACCCTCCTCTTTTCCCATGTACCTTCCCCTCCCACTTGGCTGACTTCTGATCATCAGATCCTGTCCTGGAAGCCTTCCCTGATCCCCTCTGCACTCCTGAAGACTGGCTTCAGTCCCCCGGGGGCTTCCTTGCCTGCTGTGTCCCGTCTCCCAACCCTGGCCATACAGTGGCTTGTACTTGCTTTTCCCATCTGTGTTCTTGTCTCCCTCATTCTTTCCCCTGTTTCCTTGCTCTGCTGTAACTTCCACAATGGCAGTTGTTGAGTTAGCCGCATCATCTGTCATGATCTCTGGCACCTGGCTGGTGCTTATGTCATGTAAGAGACATTTGGTTGCAAGAACAGAAAACTTGACTCCATGTGGCTGTGACAGAGACTATACTGTTTGTTTATCAAGCCCTGTCTTGTTTTTCTTTTCCTGGACACATAGGAAGGTACATTTCCCAGTCTATGTTAAGGGTAGAAATTGGGAGCACAGGAGTAACACTGGCCTACAGGCTGTCGGTGAGTTTTCTTGCTTCTTGTTTCCTGTTGGGAAACCAGCCCTGATGTTACGAGTTTACTCCTTGTGGGCTGGTGGGGCAAGTTGACCGATACAGGATTATTAGGAAAATTATTGAGAATTAATAGACAAAGACAAAGAGATAGTTTTAAGAGCAGTGAGCACACCCTTTGGAGGCTTCCAGTATGTCGCCTCGAGGACCAGGCTAGCTCTATATTTATTTTATTCAGTGTTATAATCATAAATTTGGTAAGGCAGACAGTCCCGTCATGGTTCTTGTTGTGCTTGCATTTCTATGAACTAGAGTAATTTTACAGCTAATGACATTAGTTGTATGGATTTACTTGATACTTTTTATTGTTTTAAGGTATTTATGGTATTAACATGGAGTCTTGACAAGGTAAACAATTAGGAGCTGACTCAAGGAACAAACCCTAGGTGACCCTCAGTCACACATCACAAATGTGATGTTTTAATATCTGATAGTCTTGTGTCCAGACAGGTGACAGAAGAAAAGAGATATTTCATCTGCTTATCTGGTCTGGAGCAAATCTTTCTGTGTTGAACCAGGTTTAAAGATTTCACATTCTTAACTCCCAAAAGCACTCTCTCTCTCGGAGCATGCAGCCCCACCCTGGCAGAGAATGGCCTCAACACTTACAGCCTGCGGCTGTGCAGCAGCTGTGGGGGGAAAGGGATATTCAGCTTGCCATGCTTCAGAATATTAAAGTGACGCTGGTGGGAATGCCCACTAATACGTCCCTTCTGGAAGGATGTTTGGAGACTACTTAGAGACCTAAAAATAGACCTTCCTTTCGATCCTATAATTCCTCTTCTAGGTTTATACCCAGAAGACCAAAAGTCACAATATAACAAAGACATCTGTACCAGAATGTTTATTGCAGGCCAATTCATAATTGCTAAGTCATGGAAGACGCC